>JASANF010020041.1:0-10824 GCA_030248245.1 Trissonchulus sp. WLG1_4 | reverse complement strand
ATTCATATAACGCCAATATAACAGCCCAAGCTGTTATTAAGCAGCGTAGATATGTGCGTTTGCTGGCAAGCCAAGTATGCGGTCAGATTGCGTGCGTCACCCGCGAAATTGTGACCTGTGCCTGTGGCCTGTGACAGGCAGCATTTTATGCTTATTGAAAAGGGATTCACAGGCACCTGTGGCCACAGGTCACATGCCCACAAATTTGTACCTGTGAGACTGTGGTTAATGAAACGGGCTACTGGGGGCCTGCTGCTCATCTTTACAGGTCTTCCAAAATTGTAGCACTTGTAAGTTAAGATTCATATTCGTAATGAATTTTATGAACTTATTTGTAATAATTTATTTATTCGTTATTTAAATATGTAACGAATTACCTGATCTTGCACTTACAGTTGTAAGACTTGTTTTTTTACCATACCTCTGAGGGCTAGACTACAGAGTTGCTCATCAACAACACAATTTGATCTCACCCTGAGAAGGATGAGCGGACTACCGTGGCTTAACAGCAGGCGTATTATAAGCGGCATATATTCACAGTAAGCGTGTGTGAAGCGCCTAGCTGTGGGGGCCACTAAGTAATCCGAGGTTCACGCTAGGGGACCGGAAGGCCCGGTTTTGCTTGAGGCTGTCCAGTGTCGCCCACCCCAGCCGTGTGGACCCTAGCATCCGTTTACAAACGAGCGTGATGTATAGTGTGAAGCTTCCCGTGTTTCTATTTAGGTTTTGTGTCACGAGAGTGTAGCCAGGGTATTTAAGCCGGGTTGGCGTAGAGGTTTTGTATTAAGATAAATGTAATAATTCTGCAATGGTAAGACTTGTTACAAACTTACGCACAATTAGTGGAGTGATGATTTGGTAATTATGCCGACTATAATTACGCGCGGCTGCAAATATGAATGGAGCTTTATCCGGTCTTTACAAAATTGAAAAATTCTGGGCAACTTCGGACTTTTGCATTTTCCAATACCCTGCTGAAGAACAACGCAAGCACCCAACTAACTAAACATAACAGGCCCATTGGGTATGCGAGGCTACGGTAAAAGACGTGTAAAACACACTCAGCACATTGAGACTTTAACTCTAACTGCGTTTGGATTCCACAAATCAAAATTGTAACTCGATTGGAGAACTTTGATGTTTGACCTGGGTAGCCCCCCCTTAAGTTTTTAATTACAATGAAAGAAAATGCATGAAAAGGGCAAAAAAATGACACGAATTTGTGGTAATGTGATGTAACGATTTACAGACGGCTGTTTTGATAAGTTCAGTAATTTTTGTGTTAAATGTTTTAGTGTTTTTCAGTTTTCTGGTGCATTTCTCGGTTTCTGGTGGTGGGTTACAGCTTATCATAGCAAATTTTATATACAAAATAACTACTTAACTATTACAGATAACATCTTAACAAACATAGCCTACGGTCTGAGTATGATTGCCAAACAATATTGTGAGAACTTAGGGCCTATTCCTTTACCGGATTAAAGGGTTAATTATAATCAGACTAAACGGTTTAAAATTATGCTAAAAAATGCCATTCCAAAACCTCCGGATAAAACGGACTTAACTTTTAGCGCGCTGTTTTTTGATCGGACTAAGCGGACTTAACTATGCACGCTAATGTTAAGCGTGCATGTTAAATCCGTTTAGTCCAGTCATAGTTTTGGAATGGAGTCAGACTAAAATTAAACCGCGGACTTATTTTGAATCGTTTAGTCCGTTTAACCCGATTTACCATTCCTAAACCTCGGACTAAAATAAGTCCAGTCCGTTTAATCCGGTAAAGGAATAGGCCCTTAGTTTTTTAGTGATGATCAAAAAATTTCAAATCAAAATGGCGATCAAAATCCTCGAAGCGGGCGTCTGCACCCTGGACCAGAGAACCAGCAGCAACAACAACTACTACTACAACAACAGCAACTACAACAACAGCAGATAGAACGACCACAACATCATCAACAACAACAACAACAACAACAACAACAACAACAACAACAACAACAACAACAACAACAACAACAACAACAGCAACAACAACAAAAGCAAGAACAGCAACAGCAACAACGGGAACAATCGACCAGACCTAGCGTCTCGGAGCCAGCCTGTAAAGTGCCAATAATGGATTTAGCTAGTTCAACTATAAATGGATACTTTGCAGACAAAAAACCGCCAACTTGTAATAAAGATGAAAATTGGGTTTATGTTTACAATGGAACATTTTTCATTAGTAAAGAAGCGGAAGAAAAACATGGAAATATTTCCTGTGATTATAAACCGTTTTGGAGAGTGGATGATTTCAAGGTTAAAACTGAAACCCGACCGGGTTTCAAAAATGGTACCAAGTTGGAGACAGATTTTTTTGGGGTAAGAATTTGTGGTGTCAGAATCACTAAACGAATTGATGAAATTTACATATTTAAATAAAATTCAATCTAAATTCTCTTATATTTACATTTTTCTGTTAACTTGCTGTCCCGTGTCGCCTACCCCAGTCACAAGATTCCGATGTCCCATTATACTAGGACAGGTTACGTTCCTATTGTTAGCCCCCTTTTTATGTTTCTGATTAGGCTTGGCTGATTGTTGCATGAGTGTGACCTTGGGCTATCTTGTGACTGGGGCTCTCCTCGCAAGCCTTTTGGCCTTGGCGCAAGCAACTGAACTCAGGGGAATCCTAAACGTTTTGTGTTTGTGTAGCATTCTTTTATATAATAAAGCATTCAAAACTTACTCGAAAATCACGACAGTGTCTTCTTTTGTCGTAGTTTCAGTACTCACCGTTTGTTTAGTTCTTAGGGACGTGCCAGATATCATTTTGGGTTGTACCCGAATCAAGTTTGAGCTAAGCATAAGCTCTCAGAATGAAAAAAAACTGCAGCGTTTCAGGTAGACAACACTTCACGTTGTTTTAATTTATATATATATATATATATATATATATATATATATATATATATATATATATATATATATATATATATATATATATATATATATAATATATATATATATATATATACATATGTATATATATAAATATATATATAAAATTTAACTTTCAAAGGTTTAATTATTTTTTTGGCTTCATATATTAGAGAACAAAAAATAATGTTCAAATATTGACGCTCCAATCAATAGTTACAAACAAGTCGGAAAAACTAATTGACAATTTGTCTATAACCGAGGCGTAAAAAAGTTCCCTCAAACATGTTTTCTACTGTCAGCATTTTTGTACCAATGTGACATCCATGCGCCAAATCGGATGGATGTAACAAGTTTACCACCAGCAGCCGGAAACTTACGAAACAAGCTCGCAACATGCTGATCTTAAACATTGGTTTTCGTGATTTTTTCGTAATTTTGCCGACTGAACTGACTTACGGCTGTGAGTATGAATCGATCCTTTTCAGATAATTGTATTTACATACTGAATTTAGGTAAAATGCTCAGCCAGTGATGGTTCGACTTATTCAAATGTCCACGCTGGTATCGTACGAAAGGCGGATGTTGTACAGCGCGAGAAAAAGCACCCAAACGCTTTGAATGTGTATATGTTTGGATTTGATTCCATATCAAGACTGACGTTTATGCGGAAAATGAAGAAAACCTATTCGTATATGCAAGATCAGTTAGGAGCATTGATTTTGAAAGGTTACAATATCGTGGGAGACGGTACACCTCAAGCGTTGTTGCCGATTCTGACCGGGAAAACGGAACTAGAACTGCCAAATACTAGACGGCGCTATAGCGATGCTCATTGGTGCAATGAATATCCGTTTATTTGGTATGTTTGTGAAGTACCTAGCATTATGCCCGGTTCACACGAGGCAACGCGCAGGCAACGCGATTTCCAGGCAATCTGCAAGCAAAGCGCGTTGCCTGGAAATTGCTTGGAAAAATACGTTCATTCGAGGCAATTTTCAAGCAAGCGATCACCGGGCAACCTGCAGGCAACAGCCAATTACATTTGAGCGCGCGTAAATTTCGTGTTTTATTGCTAAAAACGATTGGCTGTTGCTTGCACGTTGCCTGAAAAAGTCGCGCACGTCGCGACTGAAAAATGTTGGTTGCCTGGAAATTGCCTGCACGTTCACACGAGGCGATTTTCATGCAACGTGCGTTGCTTGGGAGTTGCCTGGTGGTTGGTTGCTAGAAAATTGCCTGCCTCGTTGTCTCGTGTGAACCAGCCTCTAGAAATGTGTTCAGAGCAATTGAAAAGCCCGGCGGTTCATACTCGTTTTTTAGAACTGTCCTTGTCGTAAAAGCACGGTGTTTAAAGATTAATGATAATTTCAGGTATGATTTTCAAAAGGCAGGTTATGCCACATTCTATGGCGAAGATTCAGTGCACGTTGGCACATTTACATACCGTCTGAAAGGGTTCAAAGAATCTCCTGTCGACCATTATATGCGAACATTTTATATCGAAGCAATTCCAAACTACAAGCCGCCATATTGTTTGGGTAGTGAGCCAATTTATAAAGTATTTTTTGACTATCCGCAACACATTTTCACAGCTTATCCAGATATTCCCAAATTTGGACTCCAGTTTACGGATATCACCCATGATGATAACAATAATTTAGGAATGGCTGATGACAGGATGGTGGATCACCTCAAATTCTTCAAGGTAAAGGCGGGGCCAAGTTGGAGGATGAGAATTACTAGAATCAGAATAGAATACAAAAGAATTAGATGTAGGTTAAGTCATAAGAATTAAGTATAATCACGTGTTCTGTCTGTAGTAGTTACTCAGTATTTCAGGGTGCAATAGGCTCCAGCAGTGGTTTTGCTGAGACAGTTGCTACAAGTTTTAGAATTGTGCAACATCTAGGGGTGGTTGCACAATTTTCAACGCGAAAGCAATTCTAGTGATTCGTTATGAAGTATACTATTGTTACATACAAATCATCTGATTCCCCACTTACAATTGCTCCAATTGTAAGATTTGTAAGTTGGTGCAACGACACCCGTTTATACACACTTTGTCATCTATGTATATTCACTACAAAATACCAAATTTTGCGCATGCAATAGTTACAATTGTAATGTTTACTGCAGTTTACGCTAGTAAGAATACCTATGTAGTTAATTAGCCATTAGCCAATGCGAAGCAGATGTCATTGGAACTGATTTTTATAATTTTTTTGACAGGATAATGGTTATATGAACAACAGTGTTTTGATCTTCATGGCCGATCATGGAGCCCGATTTTCAAAACTACGAGAAACGTCCGAAGGAAAGTTGGAAGAAAGATTACCGTTTTTCTCCTTCATATTTCCTCCTTGGTTCAAGCAAGTTCATCCGGAAGCGATGAAAAATTTTGAACGCAACGTAGATATGTTGACGACTCCTTTTGATATCCATGCAACATTAACGCATTTGCTAAATTGGGATGGCAAAGTCGAAAAAGGAGATCTAAAGTTAGAGATTTCTTATGTTGATACTTGAAATGTACGACTTGAAATCATAAACAAGAAATAAGGGCTAGAATAGGGAAGAGTGTCATACTCTTCCCTATTATGTAGGTTACTCTTGCTCTAACAACGCAACGGCATCCCCTTAATATCTCTATAAGTAAACTGTTTATATGTACCAGGTTTTTTAACTTTTTATAGGAATCGTGGTATAAGTCTGTTCAACGAAATTCCTTTGGAGAGAACGTGCAAGGATGCAGACATCGAAGCCCACTGGTGTACATGCCTGCAAATGGAAAATGTGCCCGTTACGGACAAAGGTGCTGAACTGGCTGCTAAAGTGCTCATAGCTGCGATCAACAACGCCTCCGAAGAATTCAGAGACTTTTGTGTCCCGTTAGAGGTGGACAAAATCAACAATGCCTCCAAGTATTTACCCGATAAAACTTTGCTAACCTACAAGAAAGCTAAAGATGCAGATGGTTTTGTTGGCGATTTCAGCGCTAATAGTCAGCTGACTAGCGAATCGTACTTAATCACAGTTCAAGCTAAGCCGGGCATTAATGTTTACGAAGCCACAGTGGTGGTGGACCAGGCAAAGCAGCAGGGTCATGTCCGACTAGGTGATATTGGGATTCTGAATTGGATGGGTGACTGGCCGAAATGTATCAGAGAAAAAGACTTGAGTAAGATCAAGTATTGCGTGTGCAAAGACCAGCTCAAGAACTAGCGCTTTAAACATTGGAAATAATCATTTGTACGGGCCGATTTACTTCTATTTTCATTCCTGAACTATGTTGTGAAGTAGCTACTTGTAAATTCATTAAACCCCTTTACTTGTTGGGCCATAGCCCACATGTCTTTAAATTTAATTCTGGAATTCTAATGCAGTGTTAGCGTTAAAGTGTTCATGTGCAGTGTTTTGCATAGACTCTAGCGTAGATTTTCATCTGCCACCATTTTAAATACCAGGTATTTTCACTAACTTGCTTTTGTAGATTTTGAAAAGTAATTTGAAAATTCAAGTCTGAAAAAATTGACCCACTGGGAAATGAGCTGTTATGGGTATCAATCTAAAAAACTGACCTAAATCTAACCTTGGTGCTTATGGACAAACGGTCCTTTTTTTTAGTAAGGAAAGTTTGTTACCAGTAACGAATTGAAAATTTTAATGAAAGTTACTTATGTAATGTATTTCTACAGACATACAGACATACTGTGGCCAGGGATGCACAAAAAGTCAAGCTTTAATATATAACCATTTAAAACGTCATTTGTAATACAACAAAACAACGTAAAAAATTAAAAGTTTGACGTGTATTTCATATAACCACTTGATTGACTTAGACTGGACATGTGCTAAGCACCTTTTGTGAGTCACAGCCATCGTCTACACGTTCTTCAAGTTTGGTTCACACCAAAATGTAAAGAATGAGTCCGTAGCTAATTAATAGATAGATGCCGGCAGTAAGTAATAAACAGATCTAATTTTACGCAATCCGTCACATCCGGGGTTTACGCAGTACCTGCCTATTTTGCATTGCTAAGATCTGGTTATTCATCGATTAGTGTGTGTTTATACCATTTGGTTTTGGGTGATGCGCATCAGTTGGTAGCTTGTGGAAACTTACATAAATAAAAAGCTGTGTATATAGTCGTCAACAAAACTAATACTAACTAACTAAATAAATGAGTTTGCAGCAATCACAAATTCAGAATAAGTGGAGTAAATGAGGACACAAACGGTGGGATGCGGAGGGGGATGCGGAAAGGGATGTGGAAAGGCAGTCTTACCTCAGTCTTATTAGACGCAGTCTAATGGCAACATTCTAACCTATGTAATACGTGTAGAATTGTGCGTTACATTGTTCTTATTACTAAAATAGAACGCCTTAGATTGGGTTTAACGTCAGACTGCCTTTGTGCATTCCACCAAGACTATCTTGAGTGCTACGTAATAAAGTAACAGTAAACTATTGTAGGGCTGTAGCCACTAGCCAAACGTAAAACTTTATTTATATTATATAACTGTTCTATGTTTTGAGCTTAATGTTACTCAGCTTGTTAACTTCTTTATTATTGTTATCGCGAATAAACTTGTTATATTGTATGTGTAATATTGTTATAGCCTGATTTGTTTTTTGATCTGACTAACTTTGAATGGTTACTGGCTCTAATTTTTGGTATGATTTAGATCAGAATCAAGTTAAAAAAATATAATGGGACTTTGTTAACAAAAAAGGCCTCATGCATTTAGTGATTGGCAACTTTTTCTGGCTAATGGCCAAAAAGTATATATATATATATATATATATATATATATATATATATATATATATATATATATATATATATATATATATATATATATATATATATATTATATATATATATATATATATATATATATAATACTGGAGTATATACACACATACACAAACATATATATATTTATATATATATATATATATATATATATATATACATATATATATATGACTTTCTGAGAAAATCGACCAAAATCGACCCAGGTTGCTTAACTTTTTTTAGACCCTCTTCCATTTTCTTCATTTTTATATATGTGATAGAGGTATCACCAAACTAATCGAAATCAAATTAGTTTCGCCCAAATCTTTGTGGTTGTTGAGATATGGCTCTTCAAAAATAGTGATTTTGTGCGTTTTTTGCTCTTCGACCACTCGTCACTTGTTCACTTCTCCTGTCTTCTGCAGATCCTGCACAAATGCGGTTTTCTGAGATATTACACCCATATATACGTTCTTTATAATCGTTGCAAAAGAGTGCTGAAGTATTGTCACTGTAACTTTTTACATGAGCTTCATTGAGAATTTTTTGGACTCTTTGTAAGCATTTTTTTAGAACTTTCGCTTTTTCTGCCTATTCAAAGGTGCGGGCAGGGCCTAAATTTTATTTAATTTTGTTGCTCTATTACTGTAATTAATTTGTGCAAAGTTTCATCAAAATCGTTGATCGGTTGGGTATTCATTTTCAAAAAGTTTATCTTCTTTTATTGTTGTGTATATACATGTATTTAAGGAACGGGTGGAAGCAACAATGCGGCACTGACCAGTATTTTCTCCAAATGTCCGCCCCATGGAGACTTTTTCAATAATTAATCGCGCCATTTTCAGCGCCATGACTATGAAGCCTGCTCACATGCAGGCTCTGACATTGTACATAGTATTTTGTACATAAATTTTTTGGTTGTAATGTGTAATCATGCTCGATGCTTAGCTTTATGGAATTTTTCAGAGTTACTAATATCTTAGTATCGAACTATTATAGCTGTAGTGTATTTAAAAAAAAACATTACTGGAAAAATCTAAAGTGTGCGTAGCCATTCTTTGTATTCTTCTAATTCAAAAAATTTTAAAAGTTATGTGGTACACTTGTATACTTTTTTTTACTGAACATTATTTTTTATTGCTTTTCATATTACTTTAACATCTTACAATAATAATCTTATACTAATCGGTTTCGTTAACTTGATTGTTAAGCAGACTTATTTTGTGTCAAGCGTCTAGTTTTTTAGTGACTATCAAAATCTGGCATACATAAACGAACTTGAAGCTAAAATTAATACATATGCAGTGCAAAAAGCTAAACCAACTTGAAAAAATTTATTCACGTTATCGTGAAAAAAATTAAATATGTATTACATATACATATTTACAAGCCACATACTCAATTTATAGCATTTTATAATCATGCGATATAGTTACTGACAGTTTGCACCATCTTAGTTACTAAAATTGAGTACATGCTTTTCTGAACAGTTCTCTTGGACAATTAATTTCTGGAACTCTAAATTTTATTATAAGGTCCCGAAAGTGTTTCCCGTTAAGTGGGCTTTGTATTTTCATTTGTTTTAATATGAGAAAAAAAGCAAAGTTATTTTGATTTGCAATGAAATTACACTGCGTAACAGGCCTAATGTTATCAAACTTTCACTCTTGTCACTTACTGTATTACTTTTGCAGGAAACTTTTGCTTGTTCAGAGTCAGAGTGTTATTATGTAGTAGGACATACGCGACTTTGGTCAGTGTCTTGAAAACGTCATTGTTGCACGCAAAACGTCCAAAGTTTGCAGAACTAAATAAAAGTTGCAAGTCTGTTACCGACTTAATCCAATAAGCCATAAAAATCACAGTCGAAACGGGTGTGTCCTAAATTAAAACGATCTGATTTTTAACAGACTATTTGAACTGTACTTCTGAAGCACGAAATCTTCATGAACCTATTTTTTAAAAATTTGTACCTACATCTTAATGTATGTGATTCTGTGAAACTTTCTTAATGTAATCTGTTTTAAAACTCTGGATAACAACGGGCGGTTGGTTCAAATGGTTGAACTTACCGTCTGTTTCTGAATCGAAACTGCAGTGAATCCATGAACTGCTAGGTATCTTTTATTGCAATACAATTTTGAAGTGCCTGCGTCATGTTTGATTGAACGACACAGATTATTCAGAGAGAAATCGAGAGGTACCTGCATTTCTAGTATTAATTAACGCTAGAAAGTCTACCTAATCAAAGTTACATAAGATAAACAGATTCGGAGTATAGTATATACGCGGCTATGAGGGAGTCGCGTAAATATAAAACTAATTTTACACACCATCATATGCCACATGTTGCTAGACTGTGTCAAAATGAAACGCGTTTTATGTATCACAGCCTCTGAGACCTTAAAAAAATACTAGTTTTGCAATAAAAATAAGCTGAAAAGGGCCAAATTTAGTCCTCTGTCACACACCAAAAGCTATGCTTCACAATAGTGACTTCTGACTTTTTTCATCAATTATAAGCATTTTTTATAGCTTCAATAAAATTTTTGATAGCACCGCCACCAGTCAATTTTGTTTTCATATGATAGACTGAATGTTTTAGTGTATTAACTCAGTTTACTGCCACAGCCTTTAACCATGGCAAGCCCACGGTTAATTCTATAGGCGCCTATTGCATAAAACTACATCTACACTACAACTGCTACATCTACACTTTCTCAGTTTCGTAAAACTCAATTTATTTACATTACATACATTTTTACTTCACTACATCACTTATGTGAAAAAGACTTCATGATGACACTGGCTTCAAAATGTCGCGATTAAGACTTAGGTTAATGAACAATTTACTATGCTGTGCAAGAACTCTGGCTTCTAACTGCGACTGAACTATACGATCACTTCCTTAGGTTTACTATTAACACAATGCTGATAATGTAAGACATACGTTGCGAATAGGGTGTGACGTTTAGGTATTGAATGCTTTTTACTGCGACAATACAATAATTTAGCTAGGGATCTCTCGACTCAACTAAGCTCAGTGGGACAGCAGAGGTTAGAAATGTTTTTGCGGGGGCTCCACCCTTCGAACAGGGAACCA
>JASANF010020040.1:0-12372 GCA_030248245.1 Trissonchulus sp. WLG1_4 | reverse complement strand
TTGCTGCCTAAACGTCAAATGTTTGGCGTTGCGGCGTCATAATTTAAAGGATAGTAGGTGTTACAACCTTAAAAGTTTCAGATCCAGTCCAGAATTTGCTTCTCTACAAGTTGGCGTTTTCAGTATGTTTATATGACTAGTAGAAGTTGAATTATTTTCATTATCATAAATACTAGGATAGTCCATATTGTAAAGTAACTATTATTATTATTGTTAGTATTCTCCGGACACACACTAATTTCAAACCGGTTTTTTGTGTTTTATGTGAACGGATTAGTCCCAAACCTCGGTGGAGGGATCTCTACCATTAGTACTTGCACCCCCCAACTTGATGAACTCGTTGCTCCTCGGGGGCCTGGGTCACGTGACCTTGAAAACTGGATCCAGTGTGTATTGACGAAAACTGTTGGGGTTATGTTTCAGCCATTAGGGGTATAAAAGGTGGGTTTTAGGGGTCGAATTTTCAAAATGGGGATTTTGACGTCCCTATGGGTAATTTGGGCCCCGGAACACGAATCCGAGGTCCATTTTTGTCTAGGACACCTCTGGACCCTTCCATGACCCCCCTAGGGCACCCAGCCCAGGGGGTCCCCAGGGGTCAAATTTTCGAAATTGGGATTTTGACGTCCCTAGGGGTAATTTTGGCCCCAAAACACGAATCCGAGGTCCATTTTTGTCTAGAATTCCTCTGGACCCTTCCATGACCCCCCTAGGGCACCCAGCCCAGGGGTCCCCAGGGGTCAAATTTTCGAAATTGGGATTTTGACGTCCCTAGGGGTAATTTGGGCCCCGGAACACGAATCCGAGGTCAATTTTCGTCTAGGACCCCTCTGCACCCTTCCCTGACTCCCTAGGGCACCCTGCCCAGAGGTCCCCAGGGGTCAAATTTTCGAAATTGGAATTTTGACGTCCCTAGGGGTAATTTGGGCCCCGGAACACGAATCCGAGGTCCAGTTTCGTCTAGGACCCCTCTGGACCCTTCCATGACCCTTCCATGACCCCCCTAGGGCACCCTGCCCAGGGGGTCCCCAGGGGTCAAACTTTCGAAATTGGGATTTTGACGTCCCTAGGGGTAATTTGGGCCCCGGAACACGAATCCGAGGTCCATTTTTGTCTAGGACCCCTCTGGACCCTTCCATGACCCCCCTAGGGCACCCTGCCCAGGGGGTCCCCAGTGGTCAAATTTTCGAAATTTGGATTTTGATGTCGCTAGGGGTAATTTGGGCTCCAGAACTTTTTTGCCCAATCTAGAGGGTTCTTTGCCTAATCTAGAGAGTCCTTTACCTAAAACAGAGGGTCCTTTGCCTAGAATAGAGGGTCTTTTAACACCGGTCGGCAACCCGTTGATGTCAACTGACTTGTTCCTTTTTACTTTATACTTTTTACTTTTGACCTTATATTTTTTACGTTTGCAAAAGTGTTCACTCAGGCTTACTTTTTACTTAAGGAAGATTGCATTCAATTGGCTGGCTTTGGTGCACTTGTCTGTCACAATGCAAATCTAACCAATTATATTGAAGCTCAATAGGCGGAGCTTCTCTCAGAGCATTTTGATTGGCTAGATTGCAAAAGTAAAAAGTAAAAAGTAGAACGCGTTTCTACTTTTATTTTGGCGAAAAGTAAAAAGTAAAAAGTAAAAAGTACGTTCTGTATGAACCCAAATATCTACTTTTGGCCCAAAAGTAAAAAGTAAAAAGTACGTATGTGTGAACCGGGACTTAAGCTGAGATTTTGCAGTTTCAATGGCTGTAACAGAATAGGCTTTTCATGGAAAACATGCAAATTAAGAAATAAACTTTTCGCTGGCTCAACAGGTGTACGATGGCCTCCGGCCACTGTACTTAAAAGCGTATGCTTGATACTTACTGAATACTTTTGCCGAAAACTTAGCTTGTTTGATTAAAATATTAAAAGACGGCTGCAGACTCATCTTCATTTCAGTGTGAGAATTAGTTTGAAGGCCGGGAGGAGACCTGCTCGTTCGCTAATGTTCCAGTGAATTTAAGCAGTAACGTTGTGATTAAATTAAGGTGGTAGTTGCGTTTTCGAGGTTTTTATGATTTCTATGTAAACTTTGCGCCACCAGTACTCAAGTTAGAAGCGACGCCTGAGCATAAATTTTTGGGACAGTATTGTAAAGGTCAAAATCCCCAGGCATGTCTCTCACTTTTTTGAAATTTCACCTGTGGACATTTTTAGAGGGTTTTAATTACAAGAAAATATCTTAAATTTTCGGTGCGTTTGGTTTTCAGCTATTTTCTCAGTAAATTGACTAGTTATTAAAAAAGTGGGGGACATGCCTGGGGATTTTAAACATGTTAAAAACCTTACCAACTTTCAGCCCCAACAGATGATCGTATGATTCAGAGCTGTGGCGCAAACTTTTTGTAAAAAATTTTAATATTTTGGAAAGGACCTTTCTTTAGTCGCTTGTACTGGAAAAAAAATCACAGATTAAATTTCAAGGCATGGCATACATTTAGGAAAGATATTGTTCTACCTAATGCAAAAGACCGCTTGTGATTTGAATTTGTAAACGCTGAGCTATGGCTTTTTAAAAAAACACCTAAAAACGCAATTACCCCCTTAAGTGAGCAGGTATGCCGAACAAAGACGATTTACGGGCTGTGGTTAAAATATGTATAATAAACACGGTCTGGTTGAACCACACGCTCGATTTTGGGTTAAACTTCATTTAACTTTGCTTTGACGGTTCCGCATAAGACGATGTGGTTAAGTTAAACCACCGTATGGTAAAGATTAGAAATTAACCGTGGTTAACTTAACCGTAACGTTATAACCATGGTTAAAATAATCTAAAGACTTTGTGATTAATTCAACTACATATATTTTCTTATATAATAAAGAGACCTTAACAGACCATATAAGGTAGGGTATGGGTTAGATAATATACAAGGGACTACGTGGTAAGTTTTGTGAGTTTGAGTTAAGGTGGTAGTGTCGCCAAAGCAGTTTTGCTCATAGGCTGCAAAATGAGAACTTTTTGCTTTGAAATTGTACGTTCACTGAGAAACTAGTGAAATGCCATATGGTGTCAAATAAACACTGCCAGACACTAGACTACCAATATTTTTAACCAATCACCATTTGTGAGCCAGATATCACACAATAGAGACATAAAAGTTCAAAAAATCAAGCCAGATATCAGATTGGCCAGCTTCTGAAGTACATGTAATGTTTTGACGCACAATATTTTGCCACAAATAAGAAAAATGAAAAATAAAGGTTCGTTTTTCTTTTGATTTCAAAATAAGTGTCTAAATTTTTCAGAATTCATCATTATTGCTGTGAGTACTTCACAGGTTACGCACAGTTTCACAGTTCCAACAGCCATTACTCCACAACCACTCAAGCAATTTGCACTAAATTTTGTGTGCATAAACTAGAGTATATGTGCTTTTACTTTGAGGAAAGAATCTAAACAAAAAGTTTTTTAATTGTGACGAAATTATCGAATGTGAATAGGTTTTTAAAACGTCATTTTTCCGACTTTGCGACCTCACTGCTAGCTGTACGGTGCATCATTTTTTCAGAAACTTGGCATAAATGTTTGCTTTGAAACAAATTTTTAGAATATATAAAGAACAATGATCTATCTTTCATTGAAAAAGTTTTATAGTCGCGCAAAATCGACTGCTTTCGCGACACTACCCCCTTAAAGAAACTAGTTCAAGGGCCTTTTTCTAAAATGGACTTAACTGGACTTGACTTAACTGGACTTAATTAAGTCCGGAATTTTGGAATGCAAAATCGGACTTAAGTGGACTTAAGTGGACTTAAGTGGACTTAACGCTGCCAGTGGACTTAATTAAGTCCAGTCGCATTTCTAAAATATCACCGGACTTAAAATTAAGTCCGATCGCATTCCAAAAATAACAGTGGACTTAAGTTGCCGCTGGACTTATTCAAGTCCGACTTAACTTTTGCACGTTTCTAAAATGGACTTAATTAAGTCCACTTAAGTCCGCGGACTCAAATTTACACGTATTTTGGAGAATTTTAAGTCCGCGTAACTTTACGCGGACTTAACGGATTTAAGTGCTTGATAGCTCTTACATAATCGTTTATAACTTTTGACATACTGAACCGATTTAGATGATCTATATGTCAAATGATAGCTAAATAAATGGGCTTTTTGATGACATACTTCTTAAGTTTTTTTGTTTTTTTTTAAAAATGCTATATGGCAGATAATTATTCTTTTTCAGTCGATTACTGGCATTTTTATGGAACGTATGATGTTTCTTTTCGGCTGAAATTTCAAGTTTAGAGCTGATAACCGTTGTAGGACTGAATTTTAAAGTTTGTAATAACATAATTTTCCTATAAAGCTTAAAAATTTTGTACCACTAACGAGTGTAGTAAATCTGGGTTTTCAGACTTACGCTTTGTCAAATATGGTTGAAAATAATCCAGATAAGACTATAGTGACACATAAATCCTGCTGAAAAATAATACGACACAGAAATTACATGGTGTCGAGCAGCCATTATCTGACCAAATTTGTTGTCCTATAGTGTTTCTTGTTATGGGCACTTTTGTTGTTTTTGATTGGCCTGGTGTCATTGATTACTCGCCTACCGTATTACCTCGAATAAAGCCCCGGGCTTGAATAAAGCCCCAGCCTTGAATAAAGCCCCAGGGAAGAGGCTCACGAACTTATAAAGCCCCAGCCTTGAATAAAACCCCAGGGTTCAAGTGTAATATTAAGGTAACATAATGACTGCCGGTTACTGATTCAAAAATTAGTCGGACGATAACCAAAGGTTCATATACTGCTTTAACACTAACTCAACAGGTTTTCCAGATAAGTAGCAGTGCTTTGCACTGCAAAACTTCAGTTTCGTTGCAACTTCGGGGCCGCAGCCATTTTCACCAGGCCGGCCCGGGCAGGCCCGGGCCCGGCCCGGACCCGGCATCGGCCCGCGGCCCACCACCGGCCCCGGGCCGCGTGGCAGCGGGACGGCTCCGGGCCGGGCCGGGGCCGTTGCAGTCGAAGACTGACAAGACAAGACAAGGCCGTTGCAGTCGAAGACATTAAACTGAAGACAAAGCTCGCTAGTTGCCGTGAAGATCAGTTGCTCTACGGGGTTTGTTTGTGACGTCCATTCTGTATGTATAATTTCATTTGATTGGTTCGAGGCTGAAACTCCACCCACCCCGTGGCCCGGTCGGCCCGGTCGGCCCGGCCGGCCCGGCCGGCCCGGGGCCGGCCCGCTGCCACGCGGCCCCGGTCTGGTGGCGGGCCGCGGGCCGCAGTGCAGCCGGGCCGGGCCGGGGCCGGGCCGACTGACTGAGCGTCGGCCCGGGGCCGGCCCGGCCCGGTCGGCCCGGTCGGCCCGCGGCCCGCCACCGGCCCCGGCCGATCTCTAGCTGTATCAGCCTATTTGATGGCAGTGCTAAGTTTCGCCCACTGGGTGCCGGCCGGGGCTGAGGCTACGGCTGGGGAAGGGGCTGGGCTTAGGCTGGGGCTGGATTTTGCCTCCTTGCGGCTGGGGCTGGATTTTACCCAGGTGGGGCTGGGTTTTACCCACTTAGGGCTGGAACTGGGTTTTACCCACTTGGGGCTGGTGCTGGGTTTTACCCACTTGGGGCTGGGGCTGAGTTTTACCCACTAGGGGCTGGGGCTGGGTTTTACCCACTTGGGGCTGGGGCTGGGTTTTACCCAGCATGGGGCTGGATTTTACCCACTGTAACATTTGGGGCTGGGGCTGGGTTTTACCCACTTGGGGCTGGGGCTGGGGCTGGGGCTGGGGCCGGGGCTGGAGCTGGGGCTGGATTTTACCAACACCCATTAAAATAGCTCAGAACGGGATTCGATCCGTGGTTGCCCGATTGAAAATCAAAAAACTTACTATCTAGACTACCAAGGGACTCGAAAAGCCGTCGCAAAAGTGCTTTATATACTTGTAGAAATCTTTAGGGTTTCAGAAGTATATAACATTTCAAATTTTCACGCAAAAAAATGCTCAGAAACACATTTTCAATTACGCAACAAAAACTAGCAGTTTTTTCCACTAGTCGGCCTGCAACTGTCTGATTGGCTGTTCTTGGTGTCACATGTAATATGCCTCAATTTGATTGGCTGACGTACGTAAGACTGCTTCAGAACTGTCCCAAAGATGCATGAGTGAAAGTACATATGAATTATTCGCAGGTTAAGAACAGTATCGAAGACTTCGCAAGTCTAAATCAATCTGAGGCCAATGACGAACCACAAGACCATACTGAACACAGAAACAGCCCTTGAAAACGCGGGCATTACACCAGCCTTAAACGAAAATTTTTGTTTTAGAATGGTGTCACAACTTTTTAAAGTTGTTCAGGATGTAACCTTAAAAAAATAAAAGCATAAAAAAATTTAACGTTTACATGGCTGAAAAGCGCAATTTGTGAGCTTTCGAATGACGTATTACACATGCAGAACGGTAAAACTAGTCAAAAGTTATAAACATAAACTCGTAATCCACACGGAGTCTTGAAAGCCGAAGTTATTTTAGGAATGAAATCGGACTTAATTAAGTCGGACTTAATCGAGTCGGACTTAATTAAGTCTGCGTTCCAAAAATACTGGACTTAAGTGGACTTAATTAAGTCCGCTGCAAATTTAAATCCACTTAAGTCCGACTTAACTGGACTTAAACTTGCAGCGGACTTAATTAATTAAGTCCACTTAAATCCGGTATTTTTGAAATGCGTTTAAGTCCACTTAAGTCCGCTGGTTTAAGTCCAGTTAAGTCAAGTCCAGTTAAGTCCATTTTAGAAAAAGGCCCCAAGATTCCATACGTTAACCCTATAGCTAAAGATAAATTATAGAAACAAACAGTGTATTATCAACACAAAAATGAAGATACTTACGAATTGGATATTCCTGAAAATAAAATTTAGTATAAATCTGGCGCTGTATTCGACTTCGTATTAGTTCTAGTTTGTTCGAACATACTGTAATTTACAACTCCAATCTAAACTTAACCACTTTTATTCAAGTTGAAGTTAAATTGAACAAAACCAAAGCTTCACCTTAAGTTATAGCTTTTGACCTAAATTTTTGGCGATTAAGGTGGTAGTTGCGTTTTCGAGGATTTTGTGATTTCTATGTAAACTTTGCGCCACCAGTACTCAAGTTATAATTGACGCCTGAGCATAAATTTTTGGGACAATACTGTAAAGGTCAAAATCCCCAGGCATGTCTCTCACTTTTTCGAAATTTCACCTGTGGACATTTTTAGAGGGTTTTAATTACAAGAAAATATCTTAAATTTTCGCTGCGTTTGCTTATCAGCTATTTTCTCAGTAAATTGACTAGTTATTAAAAAAGTGGGGGACATGCCTGGGGATTTTAAACGTGTCAAAAACCTTACCAACTTTCAGCCCCAACAGGTAATCGTATGATTCAGAGCTGTGGCGCAAACTTTTTGTAAAAAATTGTAATATTTTGGAAAGGACCTTTTTTTAGTCGCTTATACTGAAAACAAAATCACAGGTTAAATTTCAATGCATGGCATACATTTAGAAAAGATATTGTTCTACCTCATGCAAAAAAAAGCTTGCGATTTGAATTTGTAAACGCTGAGCTATAGCTTTTCAAAAAAACACCTAAAAACGCAATTACCCCCTTAAATGATGATAAACGAATGGTGTTGTAGACAAATAGGCAACATTGAACAAGCAAGTATGAACCGGAATTTTTTTACGCGGAATTATTATTATTTTACGTTACGCAAACTTAACTATTCTAGTGTACTCAAATTACAAATTACAAGCAAATTACACAATTTTGTGGGTGTGTGTGTCAATTTGTGTACGTAATATGCGCAGCCAGCGATTCCATTCAGATGTCTGTTAAGGGGGTAATGTCGCGAAAGCAGTCAATTTTGCGTAACTGTAAAACAATTTTAGAAACAGATAAAACATCGTTCTTTCTATATTTTTGAAATATATGTTGAGGCAAGTATTTTCGCCAAGTTGCATCAAAATTGATGCAGTATACTGTTTGCAGTAAGGTCGCAAAGTCGGAAAAATGACGTTTTAAAAACCTATTCACATTCGATTTTTTCGTCATAATTATCAATGTATTTGTTTAGTTTGTTTACATAGACTAAAAGGACATATGTTGTAGTTTATGCACACAAAATTTAGTGCGAATTGCTTGAGTGGTTGCGGAGTAAGACCTGTTTGAACTGTGAAACTGTGCGTAAATAGTGAAGTACTCACAGCAATAATGATAAATTGTGAAAAATTTAGACGCTTATTTTAAAATCAAAAGAAAAACGAACCTTCATTTTTATTTTTTTTTTATTTGTGGCAAAAAACTGTGCGTCGACACGTTATGTGTGCTTCACAAGCTGGCCAATCTGATATCTGGCTCAATTTTTTGAAATTTCATGTCCTTATTGTGTGATGTCTGGCTTACAATCGGTGATTGGTTCAAGATATTGGTAGATATTGGTAGTCTAGTGTCTGGCAGTACTTATTTAACACAGTATAGCATTGGACTAGTTTCTCAGTGAACGTACAGGTTCAAAGCAAAAAAGATCTCTTTTTACAACCTATGAGCAAAACTGCTTTCGCGACACTACCCCCTTAAGTGCTGAAAATCTCTGTGGACAGCAGACAGCACACTGTGTTTTGACGAAACCTATTGCATCAGCGCTTCGTAGATTGTATAACAGCACATTCGAAACGATAGGAAACACTTGCAACTGGGAACCACATAGTGCGACGGGCAGTACGTGTCCCTTAGGGGTAGTGATGTTAAAGTTGCCTTACGAGTTTCAGTTTAAGTTTCAGTTTCAGTTTCCGCTCTAGATTAGTTTCAGTTTCAGCTGTAGGTTCAGCTCCGGCGAAATTTTGGTTTCAGTTTAAGTTTCAGTTTCAGTTTCAGCTCTAGATTAGTTTCAGTTTCAGCTGTAGTTTCAGCTCCGGCGAAATTTTAGTTTCAGTTTAAGTTTCAGTTTCAGTTTTGCTATATTTTGTTTTCGTCACACTTTTCTACGTAGCGTATACGGTCGTCGACGTTGCCTTGTGAAGCCCCAAGCTTACATTAATGAAAATGAACCATGATAAGATACGCGAACTCTCGGACCTTACACAGTTACACGCTAACTGTAGAACGAATTAAGGAATGCACGACTTTTTATCCTTCGTTCATACAGTTCAGTGTGACAGCGGCGATCAACTTATATGAAGATCCCAGACTAATTTGTGTTTCAGCTGAAGTTTCAACTGTAAAATATTGATGTTAAGCGTCAAACGCTGAAAGGAAAGCTAAAAAACGGAAACTTGTATTCGTTTTTAGGTGGCGTTCACCCCACTAAATAAATAAAACTTAATTCTCAGCTCAGGCGTTTACAAAAAGCTTCAACTGCACCAATCTTCACATTGTTGCAGCGCACTTGGGTCAACTGCACTAATCTTCACATTGTTGCAGCGCATTTGGGTCAAATTATAAATTTAAGCTTGAGATAAGTCAAGAGTGTACAGTGTAGTCCACCCGCCGTTGATTTTAGTTCCCGCTCACAGCACTTGCGTTTAAAAACCGAAGGCAGTGCTCGCTAGTTGCTGTGAAGACCATACGGGGGTTTCTTTGCGACGTCCATTGTGTATATATGTATAACTTCATTTGATTGGTTCGAGGCTGAAGCTCCATCCCGCGACCCGGTCGACCCGGTCGGCCAGGCCGGCCGGGTCGGTGCGGTTGGCCCGCTGCGACGCGGCCCCGGGCCGGTGGTGGGCCGCGGCCGCAGTGCAGCCTGGCCGGGCACGGGCCGGGCCGTCTGACTGAGCGTCGGCCCGGGCGGCCGGTCGGACCGCAGCTCGCCACCAGCCCCGGCGGATCTCTAATATAGACATAGAGTAAGACACTATTATATACTCTTGCTTAGTGTATAACAGAAAATCAATAATTTGTGCGCAGGGGATGCTGAAACTGAAACTGCCTGAGGCTGAAACTGAAACTACAGTTTCAGTTTCAGCTTGTGTATAGTGTATACACGTACCCACACACACACACATTGAAAGCAGCATTGGCGGAAACTCAGTTGACCTGAAACTGAAACTATGTTTCAGTTTCAGTTTCGGCTTCTGCGTAATTTCAGTTTCAGTTTAAGTTTCAGTTTCAGCTCCAACGGCATTTCAGTTTCAGCTCTGGACAGATTTTAGTTACAGTTTAAGTTTCAGTTTCAGTTTCAGCTTTAGAATAGTTTCAGTTTCAGCTAAGGTTTCAGCTGCAGGATGGATTTAGTTTCAGTTTCAGTTTAAGTTTCAGGCGCTGAAACTGAGACAAGTACAAGCTGAAACTAGTTTCAGTTTCAGTTTGTAAAGTGTATAGTACATACGTACGTACACTGCATAAAAGTTGTATCTAATTTGCATATTCAATTTACACTATATAAACGCGCGTCTGTGCATGGTTATTCAGTCTGTTTCTTTCATTGCCATCTTGTGCCAGCCTGCCCCCTGCTCACCTGCCCTTTCCCCATTAAACCCTGTTACTTATACCTGTTGTCCGCGTCCTTTCTGGCCTATACGCTACATTTGGTGGCAGCGGTGACTGATAAGTCTTGAAACCCACCGGCCATTCGCCTCTTTGGGTGATTGGGGATTTTTAAAGAGTGAGGGGAGTTGAGTTTAGTTCCGAGTCAGAAGCTTTGTTATGGCTGCTCATGCGCCCCCTGACACTGCCGACGACACCCTAAATTTTGTCGAAAAGTTGGCAAACCCTCCGTCCCCAAACCCTGAGATGATAGGTTTTTATTTGAAACCTCGTCCGTTTGACGGACAAGAGAACATTCGAGACTGGTTTGGTGAATTCAAACGCGTCTCTGAGGCGAATGGCTGGTTGGAAGAACGACAAAGGCAGATTCTGCCGGGTTTGAAGAAGGGTAGAGGTGCTCGCTTCTGGTGTAGGCTAGCAGCTGAGCAGACAGAAATGGGGGTCTGCTACACTCTAGCCCAGATTAGGCAAGAGTACGAGACAGAGTTCATCCCTGAACATGAAGCAGACACTTACTGGATGCAACTATCAGCTAGGCTTCAAAAGGAGGGGGAGAGCGCACAAGATTTCTATCAAGCACTGGAGGACATGATTCCTAAGGCGTATCCTGAGAGTTCATTTAAAGAACATCTGAATATCTTAAGGCGACATTTCATGACTCAAACGGGAGAACATTTGAGAGAAAAAACTTCTAGTCGCAAACCCGTTAACAGCGCGCGACGCGCTAACGATGGCGATGCGAATTGAGACACACTGTGTGTTTAACACAAAGGACGCAGATAGAAACACAGGACGCAATGGTTCCACCGAATCCTGCTTCTCGGCAACGCGCACGGTGCGCGAAACCGGAAGAGGATATTCGAGTCGTTCCAACAGTCCTTGTTCTGCAGAGTCTAGGTCGGCTTCAAAGGAGAACAGTGCGCACGGTGCGCAATTGCAATCCCTAGAAGCACGCTTTCAACAGCTGGAGGGTATAATTTTGAACACAGTTCAAAAGATAGGAGACAATGAGACACATATGATGTTAGCAGGCAAGTGTTACAACTGTGGCAGGTCAGGACATAAAGCTAGAAACTGCCAAATACCTGAGACTAAGTCAAAGGGTTTGCATGACTGTAAGACTAGGGAATTTTTAAAAAACTGTCATTTGAATTGTGACCCTGTCTTGTCTACTACTAATACTAATGATTGTGTCCATGCACTAGCCTACGTCAATGCCTATCTTGCCTCACAACCGATTTCTCTCCTTTTGGACTCGGGAGCCAACGTCAGTGTCATCAGCGATGAGGTATATTGACAGCTCGTGGAGCGTGAAACTCCGAACCAGTTCCAGTTCTGTAAGTCCGATGTTTGCGTTAAAAATGTCATAAACAACCCAGTGCCGATTATAGGAATCTTAACTTGTCCGGTTCAGCTAGGGTCCTTGAAGTTTCAGCATAAGTTTTGTGTTGTTAAGGGCTGTAGATTTCGTGCTATTCTGGGACTCGATTTTTTGAGCAAAACTGTGGTCAATTTTGAAGACCAGTTTTTTGTGGTTGGCGATCAGAAGGTCTACTTTGAGCGTAAGCACCGAGAAAAGTCAACTTCTGCGATAGTTAGTTGGCTGCTGCGATATTCCCCCATTTTCTGAGCAGATAGTTTTCGCTAAGATAGAAGTCGCTAAGATAGAAGGGCCTAGTGACGGTGATGCTCTGTTCGAACCAGGCAACATCGACGATGCAAGTGTCTCGATGCAAACTGAGGGATGCGTTATGGCTGCTAGAAGCTTAGTGAGTACTAAAGCCGGACTATGTTACGTGAGCATAGCTAATTTTGGTCAAAGCACAGCGAAGCTGTACGATGGTACTACGCTAGGT
>JASANF010020038.1:0-14859 GCA_030248245.1 Trissonchulus sp. WLG1_4 | reverse complement strand
AAAGTGTTCTATGGGGTGAATTCCTTTAAAGTCCCATAACTTTTGTCATGCGGGTCGTAGCGACTTGAGAGTTTCATTATTCGATTGATGAGATAAAGCGCTTTCGATTTATGGGGTCGACATGACCCCCTTACTAAAAGTTGACGGTAGTCTTGACCTTGGCGCCCGGACAAAAACCGGCTGTAATCAGCCCCAAACACTTTTTATCAAAAAATTATACCTTGTGCCACGCTTCCCACAGGTTGTACTACATTTTTGAGAAGTATTGAGAAGTATGATGAAGAATCTGTCATTATCATTATTTTTAGTATAGTTCATATTATGTAATCATATTATGTAAATATTATTTAAATATTATGTAAATATTATGTAAATATTATGTAAATATTATGTAATTAAATTATGAAAATAACCTGAATAATAAATAAGTAATCTTATTTTCAATTTAAGGTTGCTTTTAATTTGATAGTACTAGCTTAATTTATTTAATTAGTTTAATAAGTTATTTAATCTAATCTATTTTATTGAGTTAAAGTTATTATTATTATTGTTAATCTTGTTTTAGCAGGCAGCATGTCGCTGGACACGGCGGGTGGCGCCCCCTTGTCTTGGATCCCGCCGGCCACGGAAAGCCTTTACTCGCTCAACCGAATGGAGCTTGAACGACTGCAGTTCATGTTCCTGTTCCCCGAAGAAGTGGCCTTTCAGCTGTCTCGTGTGGAGTACGCCATGTTCTACAGTGTGTCCCCTTTGGACTACGTTCGCTATGTCTCCTATGACATTGTCGCCGCTACCATATCCATCGAAACGAAAGCTAGAAACCCGTCAGATGTACAGAAATTGCTGAGGAGATTTGGCGAGGTACTTGAATTATTTACTGTTGAATTGCACATAACTGATTCTCAATATTTATGAATCGGTAACGGCAACTTGGTCTCCAATCAAATTACACTTACATATGTAGAAATGAAGCTTAATGTATGTAAATGTCAAGTTGAGTTTGTGTTTTTAATGGGTATCATGTTAAACTTATGAAGCTTCAAAAAATATACAAGATATATCTAACTAAAAAAACTGAAAAGTGGAAATATGTTGTTTTAAAGCTTTGGTGCGCGAAATTCTTACAAATTCACTCTTATAGAAACTACTGCGCAAGACTGATAACCAGTGTTGTACTGTTGTGCGCTTATTAATGTTGCTAATTTTATTTCAATAAGTTTTATGACAAATGCTCAGCATTTCTATTTAAGTCATATGTTAAAATTTGAAAATATAACTTATAAATTCCTAAAGTAATTTAAATAATGCTGAAACTACATAATTTGAACTTACCAGTATTGTCTGCCACTAATCATTGCTATGTAATATCATCTTTAAATGAATTAATATCTAAGTAAATTGTCGAAATATTAAATAACTAAAAATATTATCTAACATCTAAGATATATAGACCTTAAAATTTAATTATTAATTTTATCGGTTTCAGGTGAGCTCCTGGATCACTCACTTGATAGTGAGCCAGCCCTCCCACGAGGACCGCAAAACCCTTCTGTCCTGTGTCCTGCGCACGGCTGAAACCTGCTGGAATGTGGGAAATTTTAATACTGCAGCTCAAATTCTCATTGGACTCAGGTCAGTAGCTGCATTCAGATTTTAATCAAGGGAAGGGCTCACTTGTTCAACTGTACTAAATGTGTGTACTTTACTCCGAATAATTGAAACTTTTTATTTTACTTATACTTACTAAAGTGTGGTTAAAAATTTCATACCGTAGCCACTCGGACTAAACGGATTCATCTTTTCGCAAGTTTATTTCGAGTCGGAGTAAACTAACTTGATCGTTACATCGCTTTAGTCCGGTGATGGATTAAGGATACTTAATGGGTTTGAACAACTAAAATTAAGCAGCAAATGATTCTACTGACGTCGAGAATACTAACCACTACAACACAACCCCCAAGTTTCATAGGCCATATTTTTCATTTACAACATTTCTTTAGACATTCACAATAGGGCAGTATGCCTTGAGGGGCTGGCCCCCCCTCCACGGATGTAGTCACTATTGAAGTGGCACCCCTGACGCTCCACCAGGGCTTTGTAACGGTAATGAACACCGCACCCGAGGGCGGACACGCCAAAGGATAGTTCTCTATCCGCGGGTTAACTTTACCTTAACATTTCTTTATTTCAGATCTGACAAACTGCGTTCCTTCATCCTGTCTTTGCAAGAAGAGGAGACAGCCCTGTTGAGCAAGCTCTACGAGTGGCTCTTGTGTCCCCAGCCCTCGCCCATCTACGCCGGAGCCCTCAGGCGCGCCCTCGCCATGCCCCAGGCCTGCATCATTCCCTTCATTGGCACATTCCTCACTGACCTGTACAAAATCTTCACTCAAGTGCCTAATCTGGTGGTTGTGCCGCCCGCCGTGGAGCAAAATGCGAGCACTGAAAGTTCCAATACGTTGAAGGTATGGCCTTGCATATAAACAGGATTGTCGCAATGTCATACTGCTTCCTAGTATGCAATGGTAGATCTTGATTAAACTAATGCCGAATCACGACACTGCTAAAAGATAGTATTGATTATTTATTCGTGTCAATTATTATTATTTAATTATTTATTTATTTATTTATTTGTGATTTCAACACCAACATAACACAAATATTAGGAAATTGACACTCTTGATTTGTCGAATTGCTAAGACTATATACCCTGCTGTGTTGTGCTTGAGGATACTTGACCATTGAACATTCAACCAACAATCAGCGTATAGATTCTGCGAAAAGTCTGAGTATCTTATGAATATGATAAATGAATATGAATTCTTTGTCATTATTTTCATCCATCTGAATTAATTTAACAAATACATAATATGCTGTCCATGTAATCGCAAGGTATTGTTGATCTTTAGTGTAACTTATGAACTTTTTTAGTTATTTTTCATCACCTGTCAAAACTTGTTTTTGTTGCATGTATTTTTTAGTTTGTCCAAGACCCCAACGGCGACGACCATTTTCACTCCGAGCTGGGAGTCGGCGGTTTGCTGAATATGGAGAAAATTCAAATGGTTCACAAGGTGTTGGATAATCTGGAAAAGTTCCACCAGCATTATCGCGCCGGTCAAGAATGGCGAACGAGTCACAGGTATAGTTTTAGTCTATCTGTAGTAGTAGACGGGGTGGCTCAGTGGCAGTGTGCCGTATTGTGCATCCAGAAGGCCCAGGTTCGAATCCTCCCCGAGCTGCGATAAAGCAAAGTCTACCCAGCTGTCATCGAATACTGGTCCGAAAAATAGGGACAGGAGTAATCCTGGGCAAGCTAGCACAATTGGCAGAACAGCATGTTGGCTAAGCAGGTTCCCGTCTAAGCCATTTAAATAGCGGGGACTTTACCTTCACCTTTAGTTATTTATTCGTCATTTAGAAATTTATTACTATTGTACTGAGCCAAAAACATTATGTTTCATCAATTTCACACTACCTTTATCCTTGTACAGTGTATGTACCATAAAAAATATTCACTCAGTCTCAAACTTTTTATGGACCTATATAGGATGTATCCAGGGAAGGAATGTATGTATTCACTCGTGATTTTTTTGGACCTGTGGTTCAATAAAAGACAAACTATCTAAACCAAAAGGCAAAACATTCATGGAACTTGGTTGTGCTCTTGCTTTATTTTTTACCATTGCCATTGAAAGCCTCGACACTGTGCTACTGAATGAGTATCCAAGAGTATCCATTGATAATATGGGCACAGAGGCGTTACAATTGTTAAAACGGTCTTTTATGATTCGTTTTATTTTTACAAGTGTTCAGTCAGTAGTCACCATGTTTCACACTTTTTACTTTTTACATTCATCTTTTAGTCCACTTCCTTTTTTTCTTCACGCCCAAAAGGTGTTCGGGCACTGGTTCGTGCGCAGATTCACCTCTTCCTTGTGTTGAAGTTATACCAGGCTACGAGTACTAACTTCCATACAAGAGTATATATTCCTAAGCTACCGAATGGGGGGAGTTAATGTTTATTACTTACTATATACATAGTATTAGGGGTATTTAAGAATAAGTTTACTAGTTTAGTCCACTTCCTAGGTTACACCATTTTCTTTAGTGATGTGGATCGGATCGGATCGGTCCGAAATTTTGATGCCGATCCGATCCGGTTGCTTGATTGGCGATCCGATCCGATCCGATCCGATCCAGGCCCGGATCGGTCGATCCGATCCGATCCGCCGATCCGATCCGATTAAACATTACGTAACCTTGATGAAAGCTAAAAAATCTTTTGTAGAAAAATTGTTAAGTATGATTGATTATAATGAGTATATTGCATTAAAAATTTAATGAGTTTGTATAGGTATAAATGATAAGATGGCATTTTTGTAATGAGAGCAACTTAGACAAACCCACGACCAAAAATTTTGATTAATTGGAAAGAAAATATCTTGACAATTTTGGGTCACTACCGCAGGTCGAGGATACCCACGGGTTGGGTTGGATCGGAAAATTTGAGCCGTGGGTCAACCCTTGGGTATACACACACACGCACTTCAGGCTGCGCGGGTCGCTGCATTTTGTCAAACCGGCGAAAAACTTCTGAAATTTTTTCACGTATTCAATCCAATCTGGGTACATAAATTTGGTTACCATTCGGTTAAAGTAGATAGCAATGTGAACAATGTACAGCTGTATATACACTGTGCAAATTGTACAGGGGGATCTGCTAAAAACAATCGATCATCAGGTACGGTATCTTAAAATGGTGGGTCAAAGTTGGTCGTGGTCAACTTTGACGGCGCGGGATTGATCGTGGGTTACGCACAAAGTATCAAACCGCGGGCTGGGTTGGGTCGCGGGTAGAAAGTGTTGATCCGCGTCGATTCCCAACTCTTGTGTTAACGAAAAGAATTTTGAAACATTGTTTTTGTAGGCGAAAATTAAGATATATAGGTATATTTCTAAACATTTCACATCACACTTTTAGTACGCGTCTTCACGCAACTTCAATGATGAGAAACCTCGCCTATACTTGCATATGGTCAATGCATACACTGTACACTTTCGCTAATATAAAACCGATATTTTGATAATTTGAGTAGTAGTTATACTTGTGCGTTTGATTGATCGCTCGAAAAGTTTTTGAAAATACGCAAAATTTTTGGCAAATTACGAAATTTTGTGGTCGAAACTCAAAATTTATACTACCGATCCGGATCGCCGATCCGAAATTTTAAAGCCGATCCGATCCGGCGATCCGATCCGGCAAATTCAGCGATCCGATCTGATCCGATCCGAACCCCGGATCGGCGATCCGATCCGATCCGGCGATCCGATCCACATCACTAATTTTCTTAATTGAAATTTGTCTAGGAGACCATTATATTCGTTGTTTAATGAGACCGTTATATGACCCAAATAATATGAAAGCATTGCCCGCGGTCTCCTCTTAGCAGCATTTTAAATTGTAACCTTGTCCGTGCCTGTTTTCCATTTAGTTTTCTGCCAGCCCAGCGAGCCTAACAAGGTTGGACCTTCATTAGACGGTTATGCGGCTGACTCGTTTTTCAAAACTATTTAAAACATGGCCAAATTTGGCCACCGTCTTAGCACAATTTCACTGACGTAACTCTACAACTCGCCCGTATTAGCCCCAAATTTTCTGCCAGACGCGTAGTTGTTTTGTTTCTCAAGAAATTTAACATTTGTTTTTCAAATGGGTAGCTTTTGGTGAGTTACAGCGGTTAGGTGCTTTTTTAGAGATTTCGTAAAACTGTTTACTCATGCTTTTTCACATTTTCCTTTCTGTTTCCTTGCTCTTTTTTTATTTTTACTTTTTTATTAGTGGTGGCATTCGTGGTATGTACTGTAGTGCCAAACTGCTACATTTTTGCTTATCGAAATTAGGTTCCAGTAATTTTGTGAAAGCTTTGTAAATATGAATTTTGCAACAGATTAGACACTGAAACTGAAAAATGGTTTTAAAAAATGAAAAATAATGGCTAGGCTGTTGTTAACTGTAATTTAAATATATTAAAACTGATAATATGTACTTTTAGCATTCAGCCAGAACTTTTTGTTAAGCTAAAACGAGTATTTGTAATTTTGATACTACATACCTACATATATTAGTGTTTATCAAATTCCACGCGGCTTTCAAATTTAATATTTAATACTGGTTTTTCAAAGATTGATGACAAAACTATGTTCATTTCATTAATTCCATTTTTGTAATTGTGCAAAGCTTTAGTGTAAAACAAAACGCAGTCATGAACAGAATAAAATCGTTGAGGGGGGTAAGTGACTGTCAGAAAATGTATGGGATTTTCGATTTCTAACTATTTTTGGGACTTTGTTTCGCGGTTGGAAGATGACGGGGGGGGGGGGTACCGGCCGTATGAGGTGGGTAGAATACCGACCACTCCACTCTGATAGTTGGTGATTCACCTTCTTCTCCCCTTCTCATCTATGGTCGTGAAGTCACGCAGTCAAACTCACTACTACAAATAGATAAGATTGAATGTTTAAGTGTGAAAGGAATTCTGGAAGTTGATTAAGTTAATCACTGATTTAGAGATAAACGTGCATTTATCTTCATTTGCTAAAAGAATGATTGTGTTGAGCGCAAAATGAGATCAGGCTAGTCTATTCTTCCCGTGTATAACTCATAATGACAAAACTCTATCGAACATCTATATGTAAGGAGAAGTTTTTGCTTATGTACACCATTCAATGTTTAACTCATGTTTAAAAGTGACATTTTATTACATAGGTGACTTACCGTGTTTCCGTTGGTTTTTAGACCTAACAACCGACTTTATTAAATTTAGTTATCCAAAAATTAATTAATTAAATTAAAAGTTAATCGATCACAGTTTAAAGTGTTTATTAGTCGTCAGCAGTTGGAAGAAAGCGCGATATGTAATTGCAAATTGTCTATCAGAGAAAAAAGTTCCGTACCTCTACGACCTAACTTAAATCAAGAGTACATAATAGGGAAGAGTATGACACTCTTCCCTATCCTAGCTAATCGGCCCGGACGATGCTCCGGCCGAAATAGCGCTTTTACGCCTTATTTCAGGGGGGGGGTACCCCCCCTCGAATCATGACATGTCTATCTCAGGGGGGGGACCCCCCCCTCAAAACCGGGAAGTGTCTTGATTTCAGGGGGGGGGGGGTACCCCCCCCCCTCATTTCAGCAGACTGCCAGCTCGAAATCGTGGGTCTTGATTTCAGGGGGGGTACCCCCTCCCCCTGGTTTCAGCACGTTACCAGCTCACCATAGATTTCATGCTGGCAGTGTGCTAAACGAGGGGGCCCCCCGAAATCAAGACACTTCCCGATTTGAGGGGGGGGGGGGCCCCCCTAAATCAAACAGTCTGATTGAGGGGGGGGGGCCCCCCCCTGAAATCAAGGCGTAAAAGGGCTATCGGCCGGACATTCCGGGCCGATTAGCTAGATAGGGAAGAGTGTCATCTCTTCCCTATTATGTACTCTTGCTTAAATACATTAAATAACACTAACTCAACTTATTCGTGCTTTAATCAGTGGGTTTAAGCCCGATTATAGTGTCATATTTTGTCCAAGTTATGTAATCAAATAGTCCACAGCAATATTATCGACCACTATGCCACTGGGGTTGCCTCGTTCCACGTCCACTAACAACGTTCTGTTCTCGTCCCGTCGTACGTCACTGACCCCTCTGCCCTGTCACTATGCAGTGGCCAAGCGTAAACGTCGTAGCGCCTCATTGTGTGCTCTGTTTAATCACAGCAGCACCGACAGTCCGGACAAAACGGAGGAACCCACCTTGGCGCCGGTCACCGCACCCCTGCTCAAATTCACCAACGCTTACGACCCGATTCAGAGTGCGGGCAAGTCACCAGGAATCTCGCTGATCGCACTCAATCAGGTTGGTGGGGTGCTTTTGTGGCTAAAAAAATGGCTTAGGCTTAGGTTAAGGCTTCCATGGGATATTGTTATTAGGTTCAAGACTTGAAGTATCGAAGTAGTGGCGACGTTGGCATCTTACTTAAAATTTTAAGTACATGACCAAGTTGTCCACGTGCTTAATTAACTTAATTTTAACTTGAGTTAGTTAGTTAAGAGTCAATTACAGTGTAATTAGTTTTCACTGAGTCATTTAGCTGTCATGTATTTTATCAGTTTAGTCCTTTGTCTGGTGTTGTTATTCCAAAACCTCGGCTAATAGTACAGTCCGTATAATGCGGTAAGGAATAGGCCCTTAAGACGTGGTTACATTTGAATCTTTTACATAAATTCCTGAATAAGTACAGTTGACCAGGTTGTAGAGTATTATCCACTACTATAATTAAGATATTAATAATGAGATACATATAATAGCAGTTAAGCAGACAATTAATTGAGTTTGCCGGCTTTATTGAAAAGTCTTAAATTCTGGAGTTTAGATCAATTTGGACATATTACAACGGCTGCAGCACGGGACAACAGTGATTCACTACGATGTGGAAACCTCGCGATCAGTGCTCTGTCATTTGCGACTCGATGCCACATGTGGTGTGCTGCTATGGCAGAAGCATTTGCAGGTTGGAGAGGAATTGTATAATTGCATGTTGTGTCAACATGTTCAACAACAAAGTAAATGACATAAAGTCATTAATAGACCGACAATTTTTGACTTAAGAATTGCTTTTTTTGTCTAAATCTCAAAAATAAGACAACTAGAACAAGAGATTAAAATAAAACAGGTTCTAAAAACTCAGTAACAGAGATATAAGAACATGTAGCAACTGAAATACCAGATCAAATTGCAGTGTTAATGCTGACAGAAGAGATTAACTGAAAAATTACTGTTTCCTCTGATTTGATTGAACCTGACTATATATTACTCGATATTTTCACAACGATTCACAACTTAAACACAGTACAAGCCAACTCTTGTTCATATGAGACAATAAAAAACTTTTCATTCGAAAAAAACGTTTTAGACCACGGCCATTTCTATTTCAGCCAATCTCGGGTGCCATCATCGCTAAATTTGTTTCCGGCTGTATCGCGTGGAAAACACTGGAAGAAGGCTACTTAGAACTGAGTTATGTGAAGAGTCTGGAAACAGCCGCCAGTGTTCCGTTCGACGTCGAAGCCATTTATAAACGCCACTCTATCGAGGAAATGAGCATCCCCATTTGTTGCTGGTGTATTGTCTACGGTGACAGTTTGTCAGAAAATGAATGCTTGTATTTTCTCTGTCCCGAACTCATTATGAAAACGTGGCAAAGTGGCCTTGAAAAGGTTTGTGAATATACAGGACTGAGCTTTGAAACGTTCCCTGTTCGTTGGCGTACGACTAGCATCGTCGTTTACGAAAAGTGATCAAGTTTGCACCGTATGTGACGAACATGAAAGCTTTTGTGGAAATTAATTAATCAGTTTCTTACGTTGAAAATGAGGTTCCTGTTAGTGTATGTTGGTAACTTTAGGGCCAATTCGGTCATTTTTCGCGTAGGTTGAAGCTCGCGTACACCCATAAACAGGTAACTTTTTTGCGCAGTACTGTACTTTGGTTATGTAAGTTTGGAGTATTTTATGTAGATAGCGCTTCATGTTTTTTGTTTGAAGTTCAGTTAGCTTTGATTTTATTCCACATTTAAATGTTTTTCTTCCTTATTTGAATTTAAAATTTTTCCATGCGTAGTTTAGTTCTTAAAGGCACTATCTTGTATTCACGTGTTGAATTTCGCAGTGACAAAATGTTTAAAGTTTTTTTTTTGTTTTTTTGGTGTGTTTTTGTTTCTTTTTTTACGATTTAATGCTTAATTTCCAAACAACAAAGAGTTTATTTTGTCATTCTCCCGGTATAAAAAAATGACTAAAAAAGTTGCCGTTGAATTGTTTTTTTTGTTTTTTTCTTTTTGTTTGATTGTTTGATATGTTGTCGTTTTTTATCAGAAAAATTAGATTAAAAATTAAATTTCAATCCATTAGACATGTCTTTTAGTTGCTTTGATTCTGATTTCTTATTTGTATTTGTTAAAGAGAAGTAGGTATTAAATAGATTTTTTTCTGTCAATAAACGGAACAATATAATTTAGAGGCAAGAATTGGGGTTTCTGTTTTGTGTTGTTTGAGTTGTTTTTTGGCTTTTTGTTTTTTTAGTTTTTTGGTGCTTTGAGGACTTTGATGAACTAAGTTTTACAGTAAGAAGCGGCCAGACGTTACAAATAGAAAAAATAGTAAAAATAATAAATACATTATACTACATTCAATTGCAGGTACTACAAGAATTACAGAAAGAAAATAAAAATTGAAAGCGAATGCTATGCTGAAAAAGATGTATCTGGATGTATTACGACAATGAACAGTGCATGGGGCCCAAGGACGCTTGTATTTTGGGACTTGTTTGGGCTGGCTTTGGCCTTGCAAATGCCCAATATGTATGTACATATCTACCTGTCCTCTTCTGAAATGAATTCATGTTGGTGCGATATCAGCCGTATCTATATGGTTATGAGCTTATTCTATTTTAAAAATCAAAGCCGCTCTTACTTAAAACTTAGTTTCATAGAATGGTTCCTTCTCTAAAATACACCAAAATAAATATAAACTTTAAATTAATATAAAAGTAAAGCCTATATTAAAACAGTGACGTTTTCAAACAACACGAAAAAGAATTTTTTTTGCCTTGTATGTTTTGTTTTTTTAGGAAAATCTTTTTGCCTCTTCTTTTGAAAAATCAAATAGAAATGATCAAAGCAACTAAAAGACCTGTCCAACAGAAAAAAAAAAAAAAAATACATCTAAAATATCTAAAAAAAAAAAAACAAAAATAAAAAACAAAAAACAAAGCATGAAAAAGGAAATAAACGTACAAAATTTAAACTATCAAAATTTATCAAAAGAAACTTTTTTTTGAAAAACTTTTCATACCGGGAGAATGACAAAATAACCTTTTGTTGTATGGAAGTAGCTTTGTGTTTTTTTGTGTATGATAGGCTGTTGCGATAAAAGAGAAGATTTGTTTGTCTGCGAAATTCGTGAATAGATAGTGCCTTTGACTACTGCATGGAAAAATTTTAATTAAATAAGGAAGAAAAAATTTAAATGTGGAATAAAAAAAACATAACGAACTTCAAACAAAAAACAAAAAGCGCTATATTCATAAAATACTCCAAACTACATAACCAGAGTACAGTACTGCGCAAAAAAGTTACCTTATAAGTGTACGCGACTTAATACTAGAAAAATGGATTGGCCTGTGCTCTGGATTTTTGTAAGAATGTTAATGTCATTTACAAGTTTATGTTCGTATGTGAGACGATTACATTTAGTTGACACAACATGCAATAGTCGTAGCCAGAGGGAACGTTTGCTAGTCTGTATATACAAATTTTCAAGGCCACTCTCCAACTCATAATGATTAGGGACAGAAAATAAAGCATTCATTTAAAGCCACCGTAGCAATACACAAGCAACAATAGGGAATATTTCCACATAGTGGCTATGCCGACGTCGCAAATGACAGAGCACTGATCCGAGGTTTCCACATCGCTTAGTGAATCACTGTTGTTTTTTTGTGATCGCCGTGGTCTGAGGCGTCGAAAAAAAACATATAACAAAAATACTTTTTAAGTTGTGAATAGTTGTCAAAATCTATCTAATTTGTGAATTGTTTAAGTAACTCTCTGTAATAATTACAGTTGCTACATGAACAAAAAACTTTTACTGAGTTTTTCGAACCTGTAATTATTTAAGCTCTTTTCTAATTGATCTTATTTTTGACATTAAACATAATAAAGAAATTTAATTAAGCATGTGGACATAATAGTATAACAACCTGGTCATGTACTTCGAATTTTAAGCAAGATGCCAACGTCGCCACTACTTAAGGGCCTATTCCTTCACCGGATTAAACGGACTGGACTTATTTTAGTCCGAGGTTTTGGAATGACAAACCGGACTAAACGGACTAAACGATTTAAAATAAGTTAGCGGCTTAATTTAGTCTGACCCCATTCAAATACTACCACTGGACTAAACGGACTTAACATGCACGCTTAACTTTAGCGTGCATAGTTAAGTCCGTTTAGTCCGATTAAAAAGCAGCGCGCTAGAAGTTAAGTCCGCTTAATCCGGAGGTTTTGGAACGGCGTTTTTAAGTTTAATTTTTAAACCGTTTAGTCCGATTATAATTAACCCTTTAATCCGGTAAAGGAATAGGCCCTGATACTTGAAGTGTTGAACCACAAAACAACACACCATGGAAGCCTTAACCAAAGCCTATTCCATTTTTAGCTACAAGAGCAACCCACCAACCTGATGGAGTGCGATCAGCGAGATTCCCGGTGACTTGCCCGCACTCTGAATCGGGTCGTAAGCGTTGGTGAATTTGCGCAGGGGTGCGGTGACCGGAGCCAAGGTGGGTTCCTCCGTTTTGTCCGGACTGTCGGTGCTGCTGTGATTAAACAGAGCACACAATGAGGCGCTACGACGTTTACGCTTGGCCACTGCATAGTGACAGGGCAGAGGGGTCAGTGACGTACGACGGGACGAGAACAGAACGTTGTTAGTGGACGTGGAACGAGGCAGCCCCAGTGGCATCGTGGTCGATAATATTGCTGTAGGCTATTTGATTACATAACTTGGACAAAATATCACACTATAATCGGGCCTAAACCCACTGATTAAAGCACGAATAAGTTGAGTTAGTGTTATTTAATGTATTTAAGCAAGAGTACATAATAGGGAAGAGTATGACACTCTTCCCTATCCTAGCTAATCGGCCCGGACGATGCTCCGGCCGAAATAGCCCTTTTACGCCTTGATTTCCGGGGGGGGGGGTCCCCTCCCCGAATCAAGACATGTCTTGATTTCAGGGGGGGACCCCCCCCCCCTCAAATCCGGGAAGTGTCTTGATTTCAGGGGGGGGGTACCCCCCCCTCGTTTCAGCACACTGCCAGCATGAAATCTATGGTGAGCTGGTAACGTGCTGAAACCAGGGGGGAGGGGGTACCCCCCCTGAAATCAAGACACCACCGATTTCGAGCTGGCAGTCTGCTGAAACGAGGGGGGGGGTACCCCCCCCCCCCTGAAATCAAGACACTTCCCGGTTTTGAGGGGGGGGGGTCCCCCCCCTGAGATCAAGACATGTCATGATTCGAGGGGGGGGTACCCCCCCCCCTGAAATCAAGGCGTAAAAGCGCTATTTCGGCCGGAGCATCGTCCGGGCCGATTAGCTAGGATAGGGAAGAGTGTCATACTCTTCCCTATTATGTACTCTTGATTTAAGTTAGGTCGTAGAGGTACCTACGGAAGTTTTTTCTCTGATAGACAATTTGCAATTACATATCGCACTTTCTTCCAACTGCTGACGACTAATAAACACTTTAAACTGTGATCGATTAACTTTTAATTTAATTAATTAATTTTTGGATAACTAAATTTAATAAAGTCGGTTGTTGGGTCTAAAAACCAACGGAAACACGGTAAGTCACCTATGTAATAAAATGTCACTTTTAAACATGAGTTAAACATTGAATGGTGTACATAAGCAAAAACTTCTCCTTACATATAGATGTTCGATAGAGTTTTGTCATTATGAGTTATACACGGGAAGAATAGACTAGCCTGATCTCATTTTGCGCTCAAGACAATCATTCTTTTAGCAAATGAAGATAAATGCACGTTTATCTCTAAATCAGTGATTTAACTTAATCAACTTCCAGAATTCCTTTCACACTTAAACATTCAATCTTATCTATTTGTAGTAGTGAGTTTGACTGCGTGACTTCACGACCATAGATGAGAAGGGGAGAAGAAGGTGAATCACCCACTGTCAGAGTGGAGTGGTCGGTATTCTACCCACCTCATACGGCCGGTACCCCCCCCCCGTCATCTTCCAACCGCGAAACAAAGTCCCAAAAATAGTTAGAAATCGAAAATCCCATACATTTTCTGACAGTCACTTACCCCCCTCAACGATTTTATTCTGTTCATGACTGCGTTTTGTTTTACACTAAAGCTTTGCACAATTACAAAAATGGAATTAATGAAATGAACATAGTTTTGTCATCAATCTTTGAAAAACCAGTATTAAATATTAAATTTGAAAGCCGCGTGGAATTTGATAAACACTAATATATGTAGGTATGTAGTATCAAAATTACAAATACTCGTTTTAGCTTAACAAAATGTTCTGGCTGAATGCTAAAAGTACATATTATCAGTTTTAATATATTTAAATTACAGTTAACAACAGCCTAGCCATTATTTTTCATTTTTTAAAACCATTTTTCAGTTTCAGTGTCTAATCTGTTGCAAAATTCATATTTACAAAGCTTTCACAAAATTACTGGAACCTAATTTCGATAAGCAAAAATGTAGCAGTTTGGCACTACAGTACATACCACGAATGCCACCACTAGAAAAAAGTAAAAAAAAAAAGAGCAAGGAAACAGAAAGGAAAATGTGAAAAAGCATGAGAAACAGTTTTACGAAATCTCTAAAAAAGCACCTAACCGCTAAATTACTAAAAAGCTACCCATTTGAAAAACAAATGTTAAATTTCTTGAGAAACAAAACAACTACGCGTCTGGCAGAAAATTTGGGGCTAATACGGGCGAGTTGTAGAGTTACGTCAGTGAAAATTGTGGTGAGACGGTGGCCAAATTTGGCCATGTTTTAAATAGTTTTGAAAAACGAGTCAGCCGCATAACCGTCTAATGAAGGTCCAACCTTGTTAGGCTCGCTGGGCTGGCAGAAAACTAAATGGAAAAACAGGCACGGACAAGGTTACAATTTAAAATGCTGCTAAGAGGAGACCGCGGGCAATGCTTTCATATTATTTGGGTCATATAACGGTCTCATTAAACAACGAATATAATG
>JASANF010020037.1:0-15958 GCA_030248245.1 Trissonchulus sp. WLG1_4 | reverse complement strand
CAGTTAAACTTTTTACTTTAACTGATTTAGTGACAAAGGCAGTTAACTTAACTGTAACTTAACTGAAGTTATCGCCAAAAACTGATTTAAATCAGTCAAGGGGGTAGTGTCGCGAAAGCAGTCGATTTTGCGCGACTATAAAACTTTTTCAATGAAAGATAGGTCAATGTTCTTTATATATTCTAAAAATACGTTTCAAGGCAAATATTTTTGCCAAGTTTCAGAAAAATTGATCCAGCATACAGTTAGCAGTGAAGTCGCAAAGTCAGAAAAATGACGTTTTGAAAACCTATTCACATTCAATAATTTCGTCACAATTAAAAAACTTTTTGTTTAGATTCTTTACACAAAGTAAAAGCACCATATGCTCTAGTTTATGCACACAAAGTTTAGTGCAAATTGCTTTAGTGGTTGTGGAGTAATGCCTGTTTGAACTGTGAAACTGTGCGTAAAATGTAAAGTACTCACAGCAATAATGATAAATTGTAAAAAATTTAGACACTTATTTTGAAATCAAAAGAAAAACGAACCTTCATTTTTCATTTTTCTTATTTGTGGCAAAAAATTGTGCGTCAAAACATTACATGTACTTCACAAGCTGGCCAATCTGATATCTGGCTTGAATTTTTTTGTCTCTATTGTGTGATGTCTGGCTCACAAATGGTGATTGGTTAAAAATATTGGTAGATATTAGTAGTCTAGTGTCTGGCAGTATTTATTTGACACCATATAACATTTCACTAGTTTCTCAGTGAACGTATAATTTCAAAGCAATAAATTCTCATTTTGCAGCCTATGAGCAAAACTGCTTTGGCGACACTACCACCTTAACTGAAAATATTTTCAGTTAACACGCTCAACTGAAAATATAATTTCAGTTATGCGCATAACTGAAAATGATTTTCAGTTATGTTATGGAAAATTCCATTTTTATGCAAAATAGGCATGTTCCTTGTATTGGGAGACGCTCACAAAATTATTTGTGTGTGTAGGTTATAGCACGATGCAGTGCACTCAACGATTTATATGCGAAGAGCCACGTACATAAACGAGTGCGCGTTGCACACAAGTTTATGCACGTTCGTTTTACGTGCCAGGGCGAATAGTTGCTGAGTGCACATTACAATGTATACCTCTCATTTCAGGACCCTGTACTCAACTGAGGGGGGGCATAGCCAAACGCCTTTCTTAGTGTCTTGAACTTAGGGCGGGTACCACCGTACCGTCACCATCAGTTGAGTACAGGGTCTTATACAGTTTTGCGGCGAGTATTCTCTCTCATTTTAAAAGATTCTGAAAGTTATGACATATGAAATTATGTAAGTAAAAGGGCTATTTTGCACCCGCATTGGACAAAAGCTCTAAGGCCTAATAGAGAGCGTGTCATACTCTTACTTTAATCTACTCTTCATATAAGTTAAATTATGTAAAGTATATTGTAAAACATATGTAAAACTAAAGCAAAACTAAACTAGAAAGCAGGAACATACTTAAATTAAAAATTTTGAAAGAAGTAAAACTAAATTAAGTTTTTGTAAATGCACATTCACTGCTGTAGCCGGTGTCACAGGAAAATCCGCCCCCCCCCCAGGAAAATCCGCCCCCCGGACAAATTTTCCTGGGAAAATTTGTCCCCCCTTAGGAAAATCCGCCCCACCCCCAATTGCCTTTCTTATGAAATTTCGATGGTTTTCATTGTATACTTTACAATAGTTATGATACATATATAACATTTACGAATGGGAGCGGGAATGTGAAATAACATGTAAAAAAGCAATTTTTTTTAATATGAAAAATTTTAAAAATATGAAAATTTTTTTTACTCAAACAATTTTTTGAATGTACAGCACTCTAAAGAAGCTGAGAATGTGCACAGAAAAAATATGATTGTAAAAAAGAAACGACAAAAAAGACAAAAATTGTTAGCATTTTTCTAAAAGTTCTCAAAACCACACCAAATTTAGTCAAAACTTCAAATTCAAATTTTCAAACTGTAGTAACTATAGCGTAATGCATTCGTAACTGTTATATAATAACATGATTATTGTAAGGTATGCAATGAAAATCATCGAAATATCGTAAGAAAGGCAATTTAGGGGGCGGGCGGATTTTCCTAAGGGGGGACAAATTTTCCTGAAAAATTTGTCCGGGGGGACGGATTTTCCTAGGAAAATGTGTCCGGGGGGCGAATTTTTCTAGGAAAATGTGTTCGGGGGGCGGATTTTTCTGGGGGGCGGATCTTCCTGTGACACCGGTAAACATGTGAGTGTATTACGAACATTATTTCTAAAAGTACATAGTCTAGTGTACTTGCAAGCTATTTGTAAAGTGGTAAGTTATGTTAATTAATAAAAACGTGCAATTCTAACGCATCCTCATAACTCTGAACATTTTCAAAATTTGGCCCCATAACTGATTAATTTCAGTTAAAGTATCAGTTAAAGTTATCAGTTAACTGTAACTTTAACTGATTTATTTTTTGGCCAATAACTTAACTGTAACTTTAACTGATTTAATTTTTGGCTAATAACTTAACTGTAACTTTAACTGATTTAAAATCTCAAAACTTAAACAACCCTACTCCTGGATCACTTGAATTTTTTGTTAAAAACAGTTTTGGAACCTTCATGTTTCTTGTTGCACAAAAAACTGCTTATATAAGGAAAAAGAGGTTGTCTGAAGCTTTATGTGGATATGTAGCTTGATTAAAAGGTTTTGTTGAGTGTTCTGTTCAGTTTTCAAGTCTATTTAACTACATTTAATTAAATAAAGGTTTAGATTAATTAAATTAAATTAATTTAAACTAAATTAAGTACAAAGCTAACTTAATTTTGCTCTGTCCTAGTGTCTACATAATCACAAAACATTAAGAAAATTATCAAAAAAATTTAAAAATTTTTAAAAAATATTTGAATTTATTTAAAAATTTTCAAAATTTGTCGGAAATTTCGGAAAATTTCCGGAAATTTCCCGAAATTTCTGGAAATTTCCTCAAAAGTCAAATTTCCGTTTTACCGGAAATTTCCCAACCCTACATTCTATAGACAACTTGATGGTGAACAAAACATCAGTCGACTAACACTGGATTGCACCAAAACAGAATAGCTCGAGAATAGGAATTTCGAGAATAGGTACTACAGCTACCCAATTGTTTCAGGAATATTCTTTATCTTTTTCTTCCAAATTTCTTTAATTTTTCTTTGATTTTTCTTCCATTTCATTTTTCTTTCGGTTTTCAACAAAGAAAAGTTGATGGATGCTTGTCGGGTCAAGTAACACACTTTTGGCAAACCAAAAGTTCACCCGTTCCTTCCTCTAATGACAGACAGCCACACATACATATGTATAGAATGTGTACGTATGTACGTACATGCTACAGATGTGTGAGTGTGCGTGTAAAAGTATGGATTTACGTATTTATCAATATGCGCCTATGCCAATTAACCAGCAATTAATTTTAAGTTAGGTAATGAGCTGACAGCTAGTCAAATGTTCGTCCAAATTTTCTTTCTTTTTCTTTGATTTTTCTTTCTTTGCTTTTTCTTTCGACCAAACTTTCTTTCATTTTTCTTTGCTTTTAATTTTCCTGAAATAATTGGGTAGCTGTAGGTAGCTAGAGCATAAATTAAATTTGAATTGCACCAACATTTCAGCTCGAGAATAGTTATTCTCGAAGTTATGGAACAGCTCAGGAATAGCTAGTAAATAGCTGAAGAATAGCAAATATTATTGCACTACCCAAAGTTCGAGAATAGCTTATTCTCCTGTTAATCTTCTACAAAGTTCGAGTTATTCCTGATCTAGACCAGGAATACATAGCTGAAGAAAAGTGAAATAACGTTTAGAAAATATTTCCATATTACAAATTTTCAACATATTTATGCTTATTTAGTTTCTGTATGCTTTACTTGGTGTAAAAACAATAAAATAAAAAAGTTTAGAAATACTCTATTCTGGGTTTCGTGCTCAATCAGGTTACTGACTTGAGTCAAGTCGACGCGGTTTCGGTGAGCGGACGAGAAAAGAATCTGCTTCTACAATCAATTTGTAGGCGGAGCTTATTTAGGCTTATTCTCAAATTTAATTGGCTGTCTGCGAGGTTTTGATTGGATAAAAATAAAACAACCACATTTTAATTGGATAGTTGGAGAATAAGTTATTCTCCAGCAATTCTCAAGCTTGAAGCTTTAGTTCTTCTCGAGCTATTCTCTAATGGTGCAGTGGAAAATTAGAGAATAAAGCCCGGTTCAGACTTTTTCCGAAGTCCGAAGTCCGAAGTCTAAAGTCCGAAGTCCGAAGTCTAAAGTCCGAAGTCCGAAGTCTGAAGTCTGATATTGTTGGTGTGAGCACATGGTCATACTTTTGTCCGAAGTCCGATGTTTGAAGTCCGAAGTTTGAGTCAGAAGTCAGAAGCCCGATAATGTTGTCTAAAAGTATGAACAGCTGCTCATACTTCAGTCCGAAATCCGAAATCCAAAGTCAGAAGTCAGTTTCAGAAGTCCGAAGTCTGAAGTTGAAGTATAAACAGCTGTTCATACTTCAGTCCGAAATCCGAGATCCGAAGTCAGAAGTCAGTTTCCGAAGTCCAAAGTCTGAAGTGCGAAATCCGAAACTCAAAATCAGACATGCGCGTCGTGTTTTTGTTGGTTTGTGTTAATTTACCATGGATCCCGAACTTCTGCAAAGTTTTGCTTTCACTTGGGCTTGTGTTTACTGCAGACGTGAAAAACTTCATCGTCGTCGGCTCGCGGTTCAGTTATTAGTTAATTAGATGTCAGAATAGCCAGTGTCACGCACTGATGAGAAGGAAAATGTTCAAGTTGAATTTGACCATTTAATTCAAGGCGAAAATGAAAGAGTATAAACTTGAAAACATCAAACTAGAGTGTTTGAATATGTCAACATTTTCAGAAAGAAAGTTTGCAATTACAAAGCTAACAACGAAAATTTGGGCGAAACGAAACAACGAAAAACAACACTTGGGCCGACGGGCAGTACGGCTGGACGTCTTGCTCTGACTCAAATTGTAAATTGTTGACAATTCAATGACCCAATTGGTACCTTAATTTTTACAACAAATTCGTGTGCGCTTTAACAGCAATCAGCCAATTATATCCGAGCGAGGAATGTTCAAACGCTTCGGGGCTGAAATTTGATTGGCTACAGACTTCGGACTTCGGAAAATGTTAAACCAAATTTAACTTTCATTTCGGACTCATCGGACCCGATTTCGGACTTCTGATTTCGGATCAAGTAAAAACTGCATCGACTTCGGACTCCAGACTTCTGACTACGGAAACTGACAACTGACTTCAGACTTCGGACTCAGGAAAAAATGTGAACTGCTAGAATTATCGGACTTCGGACTTCTGACTACGGAAAATGACATCGGACTTCGGACAGCAACTTCGGACTTCTGACTTCAGACTTCGGAAAAAGTAAGAACTGATACAACTTCGGACTTCGAACTTCAGACTTCGGAATCGGAACGGAGCATGAACAGACAACCACTTCGGTTTCAGACTTTTCAGACTTCGGACAACTTCGGACTTCGGACTTCAGACTTCGGACGAAGTGTGAACCGGGCTTAAGACATCGAGAATAACTATTCTGGAATAGCTCGAGAATAAGAATAGCTGGAGAATAAGTTGGTGCAATTGGCCGTAAGGGTCTAGGACGCACCGTTTTTTAGTTTTAAGCCTTGCCTATGTCCCTAACTCTAGAGTATTAACGCAACAACTCGTGGGTTACCCGCGAGCATTAAGCCACGAGTTGGGTTGGCCGCCGGGTCGAAAGTTTTGACCCGCCTCCACCTCTGCTTATATGTTTTATTGAGTGACAAATAGAGTTCATCCAGCAAGTTAAGTATTTAACCCTTAACTTATTCACTGATATAAACGCACGTTTATCTTCAATTGCTAAACCAGTTACATATATATTATCTTCAGCACAGAACGAGTGCAGTGCACTCAAAAAAGGCGCTATAGCACAAATAGCGCTTTGTAGTAAATTTGGTAGCGCTTATGGCGTCATGGAAAAAGCGTTGTGACGCATTTTGGTGTCATTTACACGCGCTTGTTACCTTAAATTCTTATTTGCCACAGCATAAGTTTAGTAGTACTATTTTAGTTTCTTAGAAATAGATATAGGTAAATTCAAGTAGAAAGCTCCATAAAGTTTTTCCAAGCTTACGGCTTAAACGGCTGGTGTAGTGGTGCAGGGCTAGGGAGGGCTGAGTCGACTGTTTTTTTAGATCCTATGTACTGTCGTTCCTCTTAGCTTCTCGCTATTTTGATAAAGAACGGTTGCCAGAAGAGACGGCTCTGTGACGGCAAAACGCTTGTCACATCTCTGTCACATCTTAAGTCCTTTTCCTATCCCGTAGGAGTGGCAGAACTGTGCAGTTTAGGAAGGATCCATTAAGGACATACAGTGCTGTAGGAATAAGAGTTCCCTCTTCGTCTGCGTACGACGAGCTTCATCCTTCGCGAAAAGTGACGAACGGTGGCCGAACCGAACCCCCCTAAATCCATAAATTTCTGATCTCCTTGGGTTGTTTGCAAGTTTTGTGGTCTGCCCACAGACCACACTCAAGACGTCATTTTGGTTCCATTGTGTGTAGCAAGCAACTACCGAGTTTGTAAAGTGGCAGGTTACTCAATTTTTTGCCAGGCCTCATAATAAATTGTGGCAGGTTACTCAATTTTTTGCCAGGCCTCATAATTGTATTTTTGTTTTTTGTAGGGAGCATTTCAAAATTTGTCAGCTGCATACCAAACACAAAATATGTACGACTGTGATTTCAAACTTCAAGCCCGTTTTATTAGAGAGATAAGGCAAGCATGTACATTTGGTACGCAAGATACAGTTAACATTGAACAACTACAAAAAACGTATCATACAGTAAGTCACAAAGCAAACACAAGATTAATTTATGAAAGTCACTAAATCAGTTTCCATGAAGGAGTATAAGTGTCAATACTTTATACAATAAAATACTTTATTAGTGTTAAATATACGTGTAAATTACAAACTAAATTAAATTAGGTAATTTTATCATTTTTGATAGCATTCTATTCATAGCCTAAAATCTGGATTCGGCATGTGCTCAATACCTGGGTGTTCACAGTGATAAAAAATTAGCCAAAAAAGTAATATGTAATTTTAAATTCAATTAAAAAAGGCCTAATTTATCCTCATTTCGTATGACTCATTGTGTCGGTCGATCAATTTACAGTCGTTACAGTCGTATCCGAGTCAACAAAATTTATAATTATCAATTTACATATTATAGTGAAACGTTAATTAATGCAAGCGCAAAACAGCCGCAGTGATAATCATAAAGACAGCCCCCAGTCCCAGAGATCTGGGTGAGATTGCTCCTCCGTTACAGAGATTGCTCTTGCAGAAGCACTGCCGGCTTTCGATATCAAACCAGTTGTTGATCGGAAACCAAGACTGGCCCTCAAATTTGGCGCAGTGTTCGCGACCAAATACGTTCACCTGTGTGGCCCCTTTCTCAACTCTTTCGTCTAAAACAGGAAACACTGGTAAAACTAAAAAACGGGGTCTTCTTCTTTTTTCGTTTACCCGTAAGCCCGGTTCATACTCGTCCTGGAGGACATAGACACGGGAACAAAGACAAATTTGGGTCAGCTGCTCAGAAAATTTGATAGAAAAGTTTCGGCTAACGCGTTTTACGTAAAAGTTACTGTTGCCTTCAGCAAGTTTCATGCGCAACATTGTCACAAAAAGTGGATCGTGCTTTACTGTATGATTTATACAATAGAATTGTTAACAATACAATTCAAAGCTTAAATTTCTCAGCTTACAGACGTGCTAGAGAGAGACTCTTTGAAATGGAAAATGAAAAACTAGGGACAATTTTGAAATCTTTGCTTGAGTCTGCACATTAAAGTTTCCGAGTTTCGCTGTTGGAGTGAAAACTACGAGTTATGTATGTCATAAAGCTTTTACATAATTGGGATTAGCAATAGAATTTTTTTGTGTCGAAAATAAGACACAGGACTCAGTTTTTTTTAGCAGCCTTAGATTATGCATAGTGGAATAAGTCAGGAACTAGGGTAAAAAAGTCAACCCATTTTTATTTCAGTTAAAGTTAAAGTTAAAGTTAGACAAAAGGCCTAGTTTTAGTTAGAGTTAAAGTTAAAGTTAGACCACTAACTTTTTTCAAAGTTAAAGTTAAAGTTTGATCTCCGTTTACTTTAAAGTTAAAGTTAAAGTAAGACCCCTAACTTTTTTAATTTTAGTTAAAGTGTTAAAGTGTAACTTTTTTACTCTATCAGGAACAGGGATAACAAACCTCCATAGTCCAGATATTTTCTGTAGCACCATGGTCCACTGGCATAGGTCCCCTTGTTTCCGTCATTTTTGCAGTTAGAGTCGTCATCCGTGCAGTCATAGCACCGAACAGCTGAAACATTAAAAAACTAACAATGAAATAGACCTTTCATTTCAATAATCAAGAAGTCATAATACTAAATATGACAGAATCGATAGTATTTTTACCGGATCCATGACCAATGTGGCAATATGGTTTATGTGGGGAAAGAGTCCAGAGATTTTCAAATCCGTTAAAGAGTGAGACGTCATTATATACTCTTAATGGTAACCTATGTTTCATATTGTTGTCTATTATAACTCTACCTAGAAGGAGAAAGTTCACATCTCTATAGAGGCATCCTACAGTACCGACAAAAATTACTAGCTACAGATTCCAAAGTCAAAGCGGAGTCAGAGCCATTTGATTGCGGAGTCAAAATACAGAGTTAAATATTACTTTGACTCTAGAATTAAGTGACTCCGAAACAGCTTAAACGTACATGTTTCCTTTGACGGGGGGCAATTGCTATTAGAAAAATCAGACGCTTTTTTGGTGTTACACGTTTCACCAGTGCAGAACTGTATCCCTTTTTTTAGTTTCGAAGATTGGTCATGCGGATCACTCAGAATTTCCTCGTAGGAGCACTCGTCACTCTGAGCTTCGTTGTAGTCGAAACCGACCAAAGTACTGTGACAGCCACGTACGATTTCCGTCGACGCTTCTGTTTGGCCGTCTGAAATAAACGAACTCTGGCTGAGTGACGTGCGATTACATTGTGAGGCCTGAGTGTCAATATTCCAGAGAAAATATAAAACGCGACCACTACTAAATGCGACTAAAATAATCATTAAATTCAAATTTCTGCACAGATTTACTGCTGAGAAGCAGGGGGAGGGGCGGTACCCAGGTCAAAATTAAGGTTCTCCAATTTTGCTTGTTTTCATATATGTTACAGGACAGTAGGGCACCTCTTCGTCATAATAACGTTTAAGCTTGAAGGTGCACTTTTGGTTAATGCGTTAGTTAGAGTATTTACATAGGCAAAAGTGAGCAAAAAAGGTTGTCAGAAGCCCTCACTTGGACACACCTAGCGCAGTCCACTTACATATGGTCGATTCAACTAAAACTCAGCACAGTACTAGCCCGAATGTATGCACAAAATCTTATGATCCGGATTTTTGATCTGTGTTCCCTATCCTAAAGCGAATGCAAAATGTGAAAAAGTTGTGGTTTTTTAAGTCCTCAAAATTTCAGTGACTTTACATTTGGCGTCACTGCTCACTGCTCAGGCCATGGGAAAAAATTAAAAAATGGATCATAGAGGTTAAGATATATATAATATATGATATTAGTCTAGGTATCGAATGAGGTACAAATCAACTTCGTCGGTATTAACAAAAATTTCGACGAGTGAAGGGACGATATTTGCACACAATTAACTGATGTGCTGCGCCTATGATTTACACTAGAGGCCTGCACGGGTGTATTTTTTGGCCCGTGGCGCGGCCCGGCCTGTTCGCTTCCGTCGTCGGTTAGGTTGCCCGTTAGGAGCGATTTCAGGCCGGGCGCGGCCCATTGGCAGGAAAAATGGTCAATGGTCCGTAGACTCGCATACAGCATACTGCAGTCAAACAGTGGTACTACATAGTACCGAGGTTTTCATATCCAATTCTTAGGGATTCTAAACTATCTCGTTTAATAGTAGGATAGTAGTAGTAGTTTAATAGTAGTAGTAGTAGTAGTTTAATAGTAGTTTAATAGTAGTTTAATAGTAGTTTAATAGTAGTTTAATAGTAGTTTAATACCTAGTAGTTTAATAGGAGTTTAATGGTAGTTTAATACCGCGAAGTACAATTTGACGACAACGATCAGTAACAATGTAACAAATTAAAATGCATCTTGCACAATGCACCAATGAACACACGTTTTCATGAAAGATAAATAACAAGAAGCACTAATCAAAACAGTTGCGGGGTCTGGGGGCATCAGCCCCCAGAAAAAACTGGAAATTTTATTTATTTATAGGTCAAATTTGGCTAATTGGAGTCGTATAGATATGTACATGTGGGCTAGTACTATGCCGATTATCAGTCTGGTTGGTTGTTTCCGGTCTGTGCTAGACCTGTCCAACTAAGAGCGATTTATTATTTGCCTAAGACAATACAGTGACAAACTTGCAAAACCGAAAGTGCACCTTCAAGGTTAATTGATTATATCTGAGGTAGAGGTGCCTTGGGGGAGTAATAATATATGTGAAAATAACCGAATTTGGAGAACCTTGATTTTGGACCTGAGTAGCCCCTGTGAGTGGTAAAAACAGGGATCGAAACCAACCACTAAGGCCCTATTCCTTTACCGGATTAAAGGGTTAATTATAATCGGACTAAACGGTTTAAAGATGATGCTGAAAAATGCCATTCCAAAACTTCCGGATTAAACGGACTTAACTTTTAGCTCACTGCTTTTTAGTCGGACTAAACGGACTTAACTATGCACGCTAATGTTAAGTAGTCCAGGTAGTTTTGGAATGGGGTTAGGCTAAAATTAAGCCGCTGACTTATTTTAACTCGTTTAGTTCGTTTAGGGTGCATGATGTCTGAGAAGAAGGATAGACATCCCCCCTACGCCCTACCCCCCCCCCCCATGCGCCTCTATGTATGACACAGCGGAATTTACACCACTTCGGACTTTGGACCTAACATACTTGGCACGCTGACCAATAGCGTAACGCAAGGGCCGCTGCAGCTTTCTTTCGTCACCACAGGGGAGTCAGATGACGAGAAAGACTCCGCACATTTGGCGAGGAAATCCTTGTCGGCCATTTTGAAGGGGAATCCTGTGAGGTGCCAGGCACCCTTTAGTGCTGGACTCGCGCACACATAACATTGTTTACCTCCAGCACCTAAACCAATCACAAGACATGACAATGAATAAATATGATGACATACGACACTATAACTTACTGCTTAGGGCTCGAATCTCGATTCATATTTCCATTTGTACCTATGCATGTTCGCTCAGGTTCAGCCGGCAAAACTAAGAAATAGGTAATGACGTCACTAAGGGTGGATTTAAAAAAGGTGGTTTTACTAAACCATGGTTTTACGTACGTTTTCATATGATTTGCACATAATTTCATTACAAAATATCGCCTGATTCATTACGAAATTAGTAGATTTTTTTAAACCATAGTTTTAGCGCAGTTGAAATTTGAAACTTGCAGCACAGCAGGTCTCTGTTTTGCTGAAATTTCAGCTGAGATAAAACCATGGTTTAAGAAAATTTACGAAATTCGTAACGAATCAGGCGATATTTGGTAATGAAATTATGTGCAAATCATACAAAAACGTACGTAAAAATATGGTTTAGTAAAACCACCTTTGTAAAAATATCAACCCTAATAGCAAGAGTACATAATAGTGTCTCACTCTATATAGAAGAAGAGTGAGACACTCTCCAGCCTGCCTGTGTTCTAGCACAGGCAGAAGCGCTGGTTGTTTTGAGGCTACATGTAGAGTTCCTTCGCGGGCCGGTGGCGGGCCGCGGGCCGCGGGCCGGGCCCGGGCCGGGCCGGCCCGGCCCGGTTTTTTGAGGGGTCGGCCCGGCCCGGCCCGGCCCGCCAAAATTTTCGGCCCGTGGCCCGCCACCGGCCCGGCGGGCACAGAGGTCGGCCCGGCCCGGGCCCGGCCCGCAAAATTTCCTTAAGGAAGGAACTCTAGCTACATGTTGACATTCTGTGCAACATGTGGCTGGCCAATCAGCGCGTAGATTCTCTGCGTAACACACTTTAATATATAATCGGTGATGCGTTGATAAGCATAAAGATAGGGGTAAAAGCTAAATAACTCATTATTTATTCATAGTCTGCTTGCAAAAATATATTAACAAGTGGGTCCCTAAAAGGGACAAATTCCAATGTAGTGGCGTGAAATTATTTTAGTCAGAATTGTAACAACTTTTTGTCAGCAACACTGAGAAAACAGGAAAGCTGTTTGGGGAAGAGCTATGCAGCTAAGTATGAAGGGATAATTAGGAAAATCAGGATTACTTTGGGCCAATGCTAAATATATGTTTGTTGGTCACGTTGAGGTCACTTGCTTTAGCCAATGCTAACTCATTTTATTAGCTATGTACATCTGTCTCGTTTTAGGGAAAAACTGACTCAATGTGGAGGCCATATTATTAGGATTACGTGAGTGAGGTAATAAATATTATCCACATTCCACACCAGGCCACCAGGGTCACTCTTGGCAAAAACTGGCTATGGGTATAGGCTTTCAACAGGTTCCTATTTGGGGCCGAGGCGAACTCAGTTGGGAGGCCACAGTTGCTAAATCTAAAAAATTGCGCATTTAGGTATCACAACTCACTAGCGGTACCCACAGTTCTCAGTGCGCATGAAACGGTTAATGCTGTGAGTATAACTGTGTGGAGTGAGGCTGCAGCCTTTAGGTTGGACTTTGATACTTGCTGTTTGGGGTATAAGTCCTAGGGTCTGAGACTCGGCGGCTATAGCTTCATTGTACCTTCGCCTCTGCTCAGGTGCCCATAAGGCAGTTCTTCGCGCTTTTGCGCCACTTGTTGCCACCCGCCGCCACATACGACAGCGAGCTGACTGACTGATTAAGTAGTAAAACTAATTTGCATATCTGGAAAGCTCCACCCATTGCCAGTTGAATGGTTGTTTGATTATGTACGTAAACTAAATGACTGTTGATTGGTGTAAAACTCAGCAACTAATTTACATAAGTTCTGGATTGGTTGGCAAATTTCACAGTTATCCATCAACTTCCAGACATCCAGGGGGGCACAGGTGGAAAAGTTAAACGTAGCGGTAGAACAAAAGTACGTACTCAGAAAGTTTTCAAAATTTAAATAAAATTTTAGGTATTACAGAAAATGATGTATTGATAAAGGTTTGTTGATATTTTACCTTTTATTTGGACTTTCGGTCCCCATTGGCAGAAAAAAAAGACTGCCATAAGTTAGGCCTATGGTAAGCATAGGCTCTGTCGTGGCTCGTAGCACCAAGCATGTACTCTTGGTGCTACGAAATGATTGCATATATTCCGTTTGTGGGCGGAATAAAAAAGATTTGCAAATACCTTTAGGAATATTTTGGCAAACTTTCAGCGAAATTGATTGAGAAACTTTTGAGGTATATATAAACTTTTCTGAATTTCTTAAGTTTCTCAATCAATTTCGCTGAAAGTTTGCCAAAATATCCCAAAAGGTATTTGTAAATCTTTTTAATGTTTTTGCAAGCAGACTATAAATGAATAGTGAGTTATTAACCTTTTATGTCTATCTCGTTTTATGATTGGAGCGCGTGCACAGGCGTCTGGCCAATCAGAGAAGAGGAGCTTGCTTCTGATTGGCCAGCCACATGTTGCACAAATTTTCAACATGTAGCCTGAAAACGACCAGCGCATCTGCCTGTCCTAAACACAGGCAGGCTGGAAAGTGTCTCACTCTTCTTCTATATAGAGTGAGACGCTATTATGTACTCTTGCTAGTAGTGTCCTAAGATCGGCACGTGGCGTGATTGTTTCGTAATTTTGTAGGCTGAACGGACATACGGCTGTAAGCATGAATCGAGTCTAATACTTTCACTTATATTAATACATAGTTAGGATGGTGTACAATGGTTACTTCTTTGAATAATAAAAATGTTGAAAATGGAAATTCGCAAATATACAAATTTCCGTCTGAGCCCAAATGCGTATGAAGCAAAAAGTATCAGTAACGGTAGGTATTTTTAAAATTCTAAACTACTGATACATATAAATGATAACCACGAAGAGCCTGAACCGAACCTAAACAAGGACCAAATTTCCGGTGAACTCATCAGACAAATAACTTTTAGGAGAAAACAAGCAGGCCCCAAATGGGGCAATGTTCCTTCGCCGAGTGCAAATTCTGCTTATTTTACCCAAAAGATTTCAGCTTCGCCTTTACTTTTGTTTTGTGTATTTCCTTTTCACGTAGATATAAAAAGCACTAACACCAGTATAAGTTTACTTTACCTATTTAGTTTTAGTGCATAGATGTTGAATTCAGACTAATTCAACAGTTTTGTCGAAAGCACATTCCACAGTTGCCGGGGCTGCTAGTGATTTCAGCATCAGCAGTCTGCTACAAATTTTTACAAGCAAATGTCCTGTCACAACAGTTTTTGCAGACAAAAATTACGTAGTTTTTTGCAAAAAAAACAAGGGGTCGAACCTTGGGCCTTAACGTATAGCAATCTTTTACTAGCGCTTTTGACCACTCGACCACCCTACTTCGATGCATAAAGATGTTTGATTATGACTATGTGGAAAGAAACTGCGAAAACATCAGTCTAGACAAGCACGTGATTAGCATGTGTTCTATCTAGTCTGAAAATTTACCACATGAAAATATTTTACATCACAAAATTCAAGTAAAATGACAACTCAATACATGTGGAAACTGTTATTGACCATAATTTCATTAAAAATTGTAAAAATATGCCTGTCTTTACAAAAAAGAGCAGTTGATTGCCATACAGACTTTACGTGTTAATCATACCTATACGCTGACCAACATGCAGGTGTTACTTTAACACTATGCAGAGTTGGTTTCGAAACAATAGTTCCTTCTCTAGAAGGAACAATAACATTTCAATAACGTTACCTTTTGTTGGCATGGGCAGCGTTATAGCTAGCAAAAGAACAATAGCTGAGGTAAGACACATTTTGCAAAAAAATTCTATAACAGCTCAGACTAGAAAAATCACACTCTACAATTCGGGCCAAAATTACAAGAATGCTAACAGAATAAAGTTTGGATATTTTAAACCGTAAGAACGCTTAGTCAAACTTGTATGAAACTATTTATTGGTTTAAAACCCTATAAAAGGCCCCAATCTGACTCAAACTAAGCTTACAAAATTTGTGTAAACTTTTAAGCCTATTTAGTCGTCTTGATTCAAGTTTACTTTGATGACCCATAAACGTATGTTTCAGGCGAATTAGCTTAGAATTTCTGATATAAAGTATGACCTAAAAAGGCGTTGGGTGAGCTTTTTATTGACCTTGATTCATAGTTAGCCAGCGTTTACTCAACGTACGTCAAAAATTAACCCATGACTGTGCATAAGACAAGGTTTGACTGTAATAAAATACAGTATCAAAATCATCTATTTTTACAGTCACACGGGGGCGTTACTTCTAAGCACGCCTGAGCGTATATATTAGTCAGCATCACTGCTCTTGAGCATAACCTTTTGACCCGGCTAATACTTGTCCTCAAGGACAGAGGGACAGGGACAAGGACAAGTAAAACAAGTTGCCCCTAAAAGGGACAGAGTTCCTCCCCAGAGATGTTCAAAATTACATGATAGGGAGGTTATTCTTTGCTCACACGGAAATTATCCGGAACAACAAAACCCAAGATTTTCAGTTTGCCCTGCGTTGAAATCAAGGCGTATGTTGGTATGTATATCAATTTGCTGCAGTGTTAGGGTCGATTCATACTTACAGCCGAATGTCCGTTCAGCCGACAAAATGACGAAATAATGACGTCACATGCGCTGGCTGATCCACTGCACTAGGCTGCTAGTGACTTCATTCTGCAGGCTGAACGGACATA
>JASANF010020034.1:0-26268 GCA_030248245.1 Trissonchulus sp. WLG1_4 | reverse complement strand
AGTTAAAAATTTCAAACTGAGTTCTTAAAATAATACAAATCTACAATAAAAATACAGTTTTTACAGTTGATATAAAACATGCGTGCGCGTTTAAATCCATGCTTCCAAAGTTTACCGTAACAGTAGTTTTTATTACTTATAGCTTTCTTCAGAAGCAACAAAAACAAAGCTGAAAACTACATCACAGAAAATTTTGGAAGCAATCGGTATGACAGTACGACAGAACACATCAAAAAATACTATAATACTAAAATTACAAGTTAAACTAGCTAGAATAAGCGCTGAAATACAGTTAACTTGGACAACGTTACTGACTTAAAACATCAGTTATGATTACCAGAGCCAGAGATTGGCGAAATTAGCAGGTTCTCATTAATCTGTGTTCGAGGTATGTATTCAGGTTTTTGTCGTTACGCTAAATTTGTTGCTAGTTCCAAAAAAACATACTACGGCACTCTGTCTTATTTTTTGTGTTTGGTATTTGCCCTTCGGTATGCAAGATTGCAAGGACACTAGTTTCGTTTGAAAAAGATGGACATCTTTCACTTTTTATGAATACAGACACCACAAAATCGGCTATACGAACTGCACTAAAATGGCATAAACACGAAACAATTCAACCGTACCAAATCAACAACAGCAAATAATTATATACTCGCTTAGCGATACGAGACCAGCAAAGTCGAAACTTGAATGAGCGCCGTTGATTTATAAGCTCAAACTCAATAGAAATTCTAAAACCGCTTCATATATACGGCCCTTCATTTGTTAAATCTCAAACAAGTTTCAATTTCATTTGCTCTAGTGCACGATCCCAGTATAAAAAAGAGCGCACAATGGCACAAACAAAATTGACACCAGCTAATTTCACACGATTCACAGATTTTATTAGACTTTGCTGATTATGGTTACAGCGCTAAATCTAAAATATGGTTACAGCGCTAAATCTAAAACAAAATCTCGCAAAATCCAACAAACATGGAATAATGACTCGCATAATTCTCTAAAAACGTTATTTGTACGAGTAAAATTTGGTGGAATACACAAGAAGCAGAGATAAAAATTATTGAAGTAATGTCGGACACTATATACGCGAAATAAAAATTAAGAACTGACCCGAAATTTAAAACTTTAAAATAATAATTACCAAATCACCAATGAATGATGAATTATCAAATACTATGCCAATTCATCTAAATTTTCAAATTACAAATAAAAAATGCTAAAACTTATTCAAAAAGTAATAAATAAATCACCTTCAGAAAACAAAATTTACATATTAATGCAGGTAAAAAGTTGAACTACTTTCAGTTCAAGTCAAAAAATCATTACGATCAACCAACTGCATCTGTAAAATCATTTTACAATAAATCTGAACACTTTTGCCAATTTTTTCTGCTTAAGCCCGATTCATACTTGCCCTTAAGGACACAGAGACAGGGACATGGACAAATTTCAGTCAGTAGCTTTGAATAATTGACAGATGCGTTTCGGCTAAAATTTATTAATGATGATTAATGATTAATGAGCACAGGATCTATTAATGATTCCAACTTTGTTCATATCAACGAATGTCTCATAAAAATGCTATGGTAGATTTATTGAAAATACTTGAGAACAATAGATAGGTAGGTACAAGGACAATGAATAGTATGACTATGAAGGGAGCTTTAAAAAACAGTAAAACTTCCAGAAATCCACACTACTAAGCCTTTATATTAGCTTTTCCTACAAAAAATTACAACTTTCATCTTAGCAGTTAAAACTCGAAGGAAAATTAAAACATTGATTTTACAAAATCCAAATTTCTCATTCACAATATAGCCTACAACATCTTCATTACAGCAGCAATTTAACAACAGGCAGCCTTATTTCACCTTTGAAAAGTCGTCATCCACAATTTACATAGACTCACGATTGAAAAAAGTACCATGCGATCCAAAAAAGACTGTCAGGGGGCTGTTACCAAAACCTCCAAGGGTCTCAGAGTCAAAAATGGATCAAGCGAATTAGAATCAAATCTAATCTGCTAAATCCAATCTGGCTACAATCCTAGACACCTCTGTTGGGCTTAGGATTCACAAAAGGTACTTAGCTTTAAACTTGGTCTAGAACGCTCATTTCGAATGAAACAGAACATCGTAATGAAATATTCTATGTGTATTTCATACAATCACGTGTCGACACAGACCGAGTCTAAGTTAAACGCGCTTTGTGAATCCCACCCATCAAGTCTGTCACAACTATTATAGTCACACGGCCTTTGTCACGATAACAAACTCCCGACCACAAACAAACAGCCAAACAAAACATAATTACGCCCTTTGTTCCACCAACGGCAGAGCGCAATGGTCAGATCCGGACCCGCCAGATCCGCTTGATCTAGATCCTCCCTTGCTGGATCTCACCCGCTTTTGACGTTCCACGTTTGGCGTACACGAAGCTGACTTCGATTCGTCTGATTTGCGATCAAGCGAGATTGAATCGCTTGAATGGCGAGAATCAATGGTATTGTTATTGTCCTGAATTGCCGTAGTTGTGGTCGTTTGGTCATTCAGTGGACTACCCCAGTTCACAAAGTTCGTCTCCATATCCGACGTACCCGCACTAATGGGAGGTGTAAGCTTTGAAGAATTAGCATCAGCATTATTCGCACTCTCAGTGGACGATTGCAAAGTCTCACTAATACTATTCAGCTCATTAGTATCACAAGTCTTACAACTAGTAACAGTATCATCATTAGTAGTAGTCGTAGTAGCAGTAGTAGTAGTCGAGTCATTAGATTCCATTGAACCAGCATGCGAGCGCTGTTCATGAATGGCCTCAGCCGTATGCGTGGCCACGCGGAGTACAGCTACGGTCTCTTGCAGACTATGACACTCCTTTGCGTCCAGCAGTTCAAAAGTGCGCACGAAAGCGTCGAAATTGGCCGCCACAGCCGTCAGCGGGCCACTGAGACCCAGCCAGTGGAATTGTGTCCAGTGCACATGGATTAGGTGGCCGAGGACGTGCCACAGCAGACGACAGATTTTCTTCACTGTCACATCTACAAAGGTGTCAGGAAAGTCGTTGCCTGAAAATAAAAGGGTTTGTATGACGAATGAATTATACTAATAATTAATGAATAATGTTGAGCCTACACTTAGGGTCATACCTTTACCGGATTAAAGGACTGGACTTTTTTTAGTCCGAGGTTAAGGAATGACATGTCAGACTGAACGCACTAAACGAGTTAAAATAAATCAGCGGCCTAATTTTAGTCCGAACCCGTTCCTAAACTACCACTGGACTCAATGGATTCAACATGCACGCTTAATATTAGCATACATAGCTAAGTCCGTTTAGTCTGACTAAAAAGCAACGCGCTAAAATTTAAGTCCTTTTCATCCGGAGGTTTTGGAATGGCATTTTTTAAACCGTTTGGTCCGATTAAAAATTAACCCTTTAATCCGTTAAAGGAATAAGCCCTTAGTCAACATGCAGCCACACTGAGCGATTATTTTATTTTTTCATTTATAGTTACTTATTGCTACTTCCTCGATTTATTGTGCCTATATACAACATCTACAAGTAAGGGAAATTTCGCTAAAGAGTCCAAACTCCGCAAACAACAACAACAACAACAACGTCCACTATAGAACGATCTCATCATAGTGTCAAGTATTCTTATTAGCAAAACCACCAGCTGACCATATAGGGTGGGAAATGTTTCCTCGTTGGATACGAGTCGTCCGATGTGTGACATGACACAGTCCACGTACTGCGGGGCACTGCACTTCAGCTTCTTCCCACGCTCGTCAATCCACTGGTATTGCCTGAAACAAATTAGCAAAAGGAAGCTAGCAATTAAATTAACAAAAATGCTTAACTTCGAACTGACAATATTGAAAATTTGTGGGAAACAATGGTATAATTTGGAAAGGTATATATCATCAGTCGTCAGACAAACATTAAATTGAGTTAAAAAATAAATCTGACAAAACGTATATATTATGTACGTACGTATGTCCAGTTATATTTTGAAATTTCATTTTTTCAAAATTTGCATCAGAGGCAGTGCTCGCTATCACTATATACGACACCTTCACCTTACACGACATAATGGGTATCATATTGAAAATTGAAGCGTATTTTGGCAAGACTGCAAGCCATTTTTTGCGTAAAAATTAACATTACGTAGTCAACACAAAACATATACAAACCCGTGCATATATATACGTACAATCTTTATCTTGGCTGATGAATAAATGCTAGCTAACCAACATAGGGCCGGGTTGTGTTTTATTTTAATTGATAAAAATATACTTTTTTCCAAATTTCAATCAAGCAGTTCAGTCATGGCTCACATATTATCAAATTCATTAAAAAATAATCTCTAGAGGATTTTGATGCTGAATTAGTAACTTTTGCAGTTTTGATGTCAGGGTGAACTGCTAAAGTCAATGGTTGTTCACGTACAGTTTATTCCCGACTGTCTCCAATTTTGAAGTGCCCATTATATACTGGGGTGCTGTCAATACTTTTTACTATTTAATAGTTATCAGAACAAATGGCGAGGTCACCAGACTAAGATGGCGCTCTAGATAATGAGATCAGTATTTGAAAATTTTAAGATTTTTAACCACTAATATAAACATATGGCTAGAAAACCCTCACAAGCCAGAAATTTATATCAATACCATTTTTGTGTCATTTTTGTCACTGTGTATTTCGAAGTCAACTGTGTAATTAATTATACCTACAGTACACACTAATTGTATATACATCACTGATGCAGCAAATCTGAAACAATCGAAAAAGGGAAATTTTGTCTAAGAAACTTGTAATAAAAGTGTTCAGAGTCAAATATAATATACGTAAAGCAAAACCGGGATACGTAGATAGATTTACAAACATATAGTTTTATATGCATAAATGCATATACGTGAAAAAAGCTCAGTCAAGTTTTCTGTAGATGCTCCCAGTGAAAATTGAACTAATTATTGTTGATAAGAGGGAGTAGAAAAAATTGCTGGCTGGCTCAAGTCAGTTAATGAATGGTTTTCAAAAATTCGTCAAAACTTTTGTGACATGTTGGGCCTTTGAAAATTATAGACATATGCAGTCTTTATAAATTGCAGTGTAGCTGCTGCTACGTAACGTCACAAAGGTGAAAAACTCTGCATTCATACCAGAATAAGTATATATCAATATAAAATACATGTGTTACGTATATACTAATTAAAAACTCACATGCTTGTACATTTTTATGCAGGGAAAAGCAAAGCCCTAGTATATACATGTGTGAACAACAGTTGGTATGGGTGTGTGCGTGTGTGTGAGGATTATATCCAGATCTAGGCAAAAGTAGGTCGTCAGATATTTCTCAACTCGAAACAGTCCATTCGAGAAAACGGCTTCTTGTCCTGTATATATCTTATTTACGTAGCCGGACTGAAAAGCCGTGTATAGCCTACATATATAATACGTGATCAGAACTTTTTCTGACAAGAAAACTTTACAGAACACAACTGATAATCGAGTTTTCCCCGGCAACTTTGCTTACAAGAGGGAAAGTCTGTTGCTCAGTTACACGCATTCCATATTCGTATATACGCACACAAATGTACGTACATAGCAGAAGCCTAAACCTTAGGCTAACTCCAAATCTCACATCTCTGTACGAACATACGTACTGCACTGTGCAGCAGGAAAAAATAAGTTCACACAGCCAGTGAGTGAGTTAGCTTGGTTATCTTGAAAATTCTGGAAAGACTTCGCATGAAAAGCGGCTAGATTGGATCGAAAGGAAAAGTTTTTGATATTTCTAGCCGGAGCTTATAAAAATATTAGCTAAACAATTATATAAGGAGGTGGTTGTTGAGAAAAATATTGTGCTGTTTTTCGTGACGTGCCAATAAGATAACATAAATTTTGTCGGTGCATACTGCCCACGAAAGGTTTTGGAGATTTTATGCGAGTTCACACAGTAACACGTACGTAAAAAAGTACATACATATACATAAGACAATGACTGTAGCTGTGTATTATAGCTGTAAGCGTCGATCCTAGTAACCTTCCATATGAACACAGATGTGCACACACGCGTAGATCATTTTTTACGATGCTACTCCCGATTAGATGGTTTTAACCAGAGAATATACAAACATTACGATCACGATCGTCAACACACCAACTTGTCCTGAAGTGTGATCTCATTTTTCGTGTATCGTGTAAACATTTTTCGCAGTCTTATAATTTAACACGGACAATTTCAGAAAAAAAGATACAATTGACGCCTGCACCCATTCAGCTAACAGTAATAGCAGTAAACACTGAGTTAGCAATAGATGCAGTATATATATACTGCTGCAGTGCTGCAAAATTTGGCACACAGCCAAACTAAAACTACATAAATATCATACCAAAAACAGGCAGTCATGTGAGTATTATGTCATTAGAAATAGAATTGTCAAGATTTATTCCGAACCACGACATTTCACTTTTCATCTTAATTTACTCTACAAATATATCCCCGGACGCGCATAAAAAATCTAGAGCGTATGTCAGCTCGGAGCTCTATGGGTTCAATCAGTCTGAGTCGGGGATGAAAGAAAAAAAGTGAAAAACTGAAAATAAATTAAAAATTTGGCCTACTTAGCATTTAACCCAATACTGAGCCAACATGAAAGTAGAAATAGAAAACAAAACAAATAAGATTTATTTCGGAGTTTCCTGTTTAATTACGATATGAGCTCGGTTGGAAACATTTTTGTGCAACTTAATTTCTAAATACTTTGAAGCTGCGTGGGCTCCTAAGCCTGTTTCACACGATAAGGAAAACGCGTGGGGTGCCCCTTGGGGCACGCCATGGGGTGCCACATGGTGCCACATGATGCCTCTCGGGGTGCCCCGAGGGGCACCATGTGGCATCGTGTGACACCCCATGGGGAGCCCCGAGGGGCACCATGTGGCATCGTGTGACACCCCATGGGGTGCCCCACGTGGGGAAAATCAGTATCGCTCGCCGTGCGTTTTTCCATGTGGCACCACATGCGACAGCCAATTAGTGAGCACTGTTGATGATCACGTGACTTTATACAAATGCTTAAAGGACAATTTTAGGGCTTAAACTCAATCATTTGAGTTAATTCTTTCACATTTGGTTAGTCTATTACGGCTTTTACGAATACGTAGCTCATGAATTATATTTAAGTAAGCCACAAAATTTAAATAATTTTTATAAATTCTTACACGTAATTTATGCCCAAGGCACATATATCATATGTCAAAATTCAATGTAATACCTTCGTAAATACTTAGTATTTTGACCGTTTACGCGCCTAAAAATTCAAACTCCCGCGCGTTCATGCCCCATCGTGTGAATACGTTACCCCAGGGGAATCCCCGGGGGACACCACGTGGTGCCCCTCGGGGCACCCCATGGGGTGTCACACGATGCCACATGGTGCCCCACGGGGAACCACTTGGGGTGTCACATGGGGTGTCCCACGTGGGGATTCCCCACGTTTTTCCCCATCGTGTGAAACAGGCTTTAACAGCTGAGCATATTATTAAATAACAGCTGAGTTATAAACTCAGAGAAAATGCATATAATGATAATGTTCAGTTTCAAGGTGTGTATCTTGTATTTGATTTTTATAGACCTCGGGTCTTATCCAAAAACAGATTTGGTGCCTTACCGGAATATATTTCACTTTGTTTTACGAGTAGCATACGTACGGAGAGAAGAGGTGACAAAATAGGTAAAATCTGATGTCGGAGCAGAAGCAAAGGCTTTTTCACACTGGTTTTATGCAATTCAAAAAACACCCAAAGCTTAGTTTCTTAAATAATGCATAAATTTTTCTCCCTTTTTGTCAGTCTGTCAGTTAGCTAAGTCAGCCCACGGTCGGCTGGTCGCGAAAATAAGCAGAAAAGTGCTAATACGTGACAAATGGCAAATTATTTCTGCTAATGGATGGACTAAAAGCTAGAAAGAAAACAGTCTGTAAAAAACAGCTGAGACTTGAAAATAACGATCGTTGCTTTTTTTCTCTAAGCTGAAAGCTCTAAAAATAACATCTGGAAAGGCCTATAAGCAATTTAGCGGAAACAGATGCTATATTATATAAGCATAAGAAGTGTTGCTAAAAAAACTGGTTGCCTTAACTACCGGGATAAAATTCAATTATGTGTTTTATTGCCTTTTATTAAGTGCATTATTATATTCAAGAAAAACACACGCTTGACTGCTTAAAAATATTACATCGCAAGGCAAAATAACATTTCGAAAAGATGGCGATTTGTTATTACAAAAATACTAAAAAATGACCCCAAAACTAAATCTTTAAAATTGCCAAAATAACTAAACCGGTACAAGGGAAAAATCACACTGGCTGGGATTCACAAAATGTGTTTAACTTTAGCCTCGGTCTAAAACTTTTTTTCAAATGAAATAGAACATTCAACATAGTATCGTAATGAAATGTATATATATTTCATATTATTACGTGTTCGACTTGGACCCAGTCTAAGTTAAACGCGCTTTGTGAATCCCACCCTCTGTTTTAGACCTCCCATCTCAAGTCCACAGGTTTTGTAGTGTATTATTATGGCTTACACGTTAGCAGGGCCAAGCATGACGGGGCACGTGTCCGCGGTGCAATACTGGCAGGCCACCGAACCGTACAGAAGGTCGATATGATGAAAGAACGCTAGGGCTGAAATAAACAAACAACAATCACAGCTCGTCCCAGAGTCGTATTCTCAAAATTACTAACAGGTAAGGCCTGGCTATTCTTATTCACTGGTAATAAATGGAAAGGTAAAAAGGTACTCTCAGATAATGACTAAAGCCACTAACAGCTAACAGCTAAGATAGCTGACGCTACTTTCAAGATTCGGGCCAAAAAAGTGCCTTTAAGGGCTCAGACAGCAAACATACATTGTTAGCGCAAGTTTCTGCTCAGTTTGGTTTGGTACATATATGGTTTTCAAAACTAAATACGACCACTGCACAATTATATATATAAATTCATCAAATTCACCAAATGACGATAATATGATGATATAGTTACTGAGCAAACATTCAGCAGAATTGCGATTAAAAATTCACCAAAAAACCTGACCAATGTATTCAATCAAGCCACTCACTATTCGTCGCCAGCCACTCATTGGCATCCAGGCCAGCGGGCAGCCGGACCAGTTTTGCAAAGTCGCCTTCGCCGAGGGTATCACAGTGGGTAGTCTCGGACTGGCGACCGGACTGCAGTTTCGCCGCCGAGTCGGTTGAGGCCGATTTTTTGAATCCCGACGGCAGGGTGGCTTTGGCGGCTCCGTTGGCACTTTTTCGGCCCAAAACTGACGCGCAGTCCGGCAACCCACCGGCATCCTTGACGTCGGCGGCTTTCTTGCGCGATCGCCTAGAGTAGAGAAGAGAAAATAAGCCCGACAGATAGTCAGTTAGGCTACTGAAGGCCGTTCGCACGGCGTCAAACAGACGTTCCATTAGTCGAACAGGTTATGTGACTTGCAATTACGCAAAATGTACAAATATTCATACACGTATGCAGCGATTTGTGGGATAACAAAGTTACAGGGAGGATCTGAGGGTGGGTCAACGATGAAAACGTGAAACAACCACTGCGTATTATTAAGACAATCGAAGGATGGTCTTTGAAGTTATATTATTACATATACAGTATTATTATTTAAACTGTTGCTGTTAGTATGATTATATAACATATCCAGATCGGAGCAAAAGTAGTCACAGGAAATAAGGATATTCAAAATCAAAATAAATAGCGGTGCAAAAATAAGAAATGTGAATGCATGCGAATTAAATCATCAAAAATAATCAGATTGTATCGAAAATTAGCGTTACATCAAACTTAAAGAAACGAAAATCAGCCACAGATACGTATTAACGCATACAAACAGAATTAGATGAAAGAAAATATAAAACGTTGAGCCGTACCAGAACGTCTACTAAGCCAACTTCACCGTAACAAAAAAGGCACAACTACACAAAATTGATAAGACAGCCGCAAAAAATGACTCAAATCAAACAAGCTAAAAAGCCTGTTGTTATGAGCGGATGCGATATGCTAAGACTATGAATTCGTGACGTGTTGATTTTGCACAACTGATGACATAGCCAAGACAAGAGTATGCAGTTCGATGAAGAAAAATTTTGTAACAGGTTTCAACCAAGCTGAACTGTTATTCAGCATGTTATCAGTTAGGTGTCTCGCGTTATGTTCGGCTTATCTGTAGTTTGCTGTGCAAATTCAGACATAAATTTGCACATGGTACGATAGGGATAGCAGACGAACGGGGATGCTCCCACAGGATACACCGCTGAGACTGATCGTTCAGAGCTGAGCGAGATCGCTGTGGGGGAGTAGAGAAGGGCGGTTAAGGTTCCACTATATATAATCGATAAATGTATATATATATCAGGAAAGTTTCAGGGTTTTCTGCACCCCAGGGCGATACATTGTGGTTCGATCAAAATTTCTACGATATCGGTATATATGAGAAATCGATTCAGTGTGTTCTGTTTAGGATATGTCTTAAACGCTTCATGCCAAAATTTTCCCAATTTTGTGGGTCTTAACGGAATCCATATCTTCTATGTTTTCCGGAACGAGCGTCTTGGCTGTCAGGCCACGCCTTGTAAAAAACACAGTCAAAACACTTCAAAGACCAGCTCTGTTGAAAATTTGAGCTCGTAAGGTGCCGCATTAAAACTTTCTAGTTAAAAAAAACTATTTTGGAAACACGTTCTTCGACTACCATATATGTGTATATATGTAGGAAACTATATACTTAAGCAACTTGCAACTCTGAAGACATTGTTTTAAGGCAAAGTTAAAGCTTTTAAAGCTTATCTGGAGAGTGTCGATGGACATATATATTCTGTTCTGTACTCTGTATTTCGAGTCTGTAACGCCGAACGTCGTTAATGTATTCTTTAGATGGCAAATTTTGAGAGCACGGGCCGTGAGAAATACATTTTTCAAGGGCAATTTTATTTATTAGCAAAGGCAAAAGAAATAACAGAATAGCAACCACAAAGATTGACGCCGAAAACAAAATATGCAGTTTTTCTGAAGTTTAGATACATAACAGTGGGGGTAGAGAATTTCGATAAAAAATAACTCTATAAGATGCTTCTGAACTCTGAAGTATCAGATTGAAGCGAAAAGGTATTCATTTGCATGAGTATATTAATAAATACGTTATATCTATGTACATACGTACTATTAGTTGTTCAACCCTTTGTTTCAATCCATTGTGGATAAAGTCAGCCAACTCATTTGAGCTCAAATCCCCAACGCACCATTAAAAGACGACACTTTATAAATTAGAGTGGAACGGAACCACACGCAACTAGCGACGGGTTAAACAGGAAAACCAATCTATAAATTTGCTAAAAATAAGCCCTCTCTGGCCCGGCATACGGAGTTATAAAAAGTGATCCTATTTTTCTTTCGCTAACTCCTTTCAGCTATAAATAAAACAGTATTATATATATAAAATTGAAAAAAACTTGAAATTGAAAACTAACTCAACAGTGTACATATATATATACTGTCGCAGAAATTTATACATTATGTATATACATATATGCTTCATACACATCTGCATACATAAAAATTATCATAAAAAATATTTACAAAAATTATGGAAAGTACATTAAACTTACAAATGTTGTTGTAACCCGTACAAAATAGTGTATACAAATCCTTGCACAGTCATTTGATGACAGCTAGTGTGCAAATTGAGAAAATCAGTAGCCAAAATTAATCCACGGACAATAACAAATTAACAAATGAATATACATCATCGAAAGCTATGTGAACACACACTAAGATCTGATTAAGGGACTAAAAAACAAACAAAAACAATAAAGTAAGCAGATAGGGAGAAGATCACGACTTTTCTTTTGGATCAGAATAACGGGAAATATTATAATAGTGTTTTCCGCGAATAGCCGACAAAAAATAGCCTTAGGGGGCACCAAAACATGTTATACGGGCGTATATACATGGAATGGTGATCTGTACCATATCGAAAAAATGCAACACGTCCCATGCCCAATTGTTATGTGGAGTTATGAGGTTACTAAAGTAAGGCTCGTGCTTGAAAAAGAGTGACAACTAGTAAGAGTTGACACGTATATATAGATACAACACATTCAGTTAGGGGGCATGTACGAAAAATTAGGACCCTGCTCAAGGCAGGTTTCATACTTTCATGCATCAAGTGTGCAATCTTTTGAAAATCTTAGTTTTTTGACCAATTCTGGGGAGTTATTTTTGAGCCTACAACGACAACTCAACTGCATATGCCAATATATGATCTAATACTTTTGAGATAAACCACGAATAGCCCATCTATTACACTATAGCGCCATACATGGGCGTGGGGGGGGGGTTTGGCGAAGGGGTTTTCACCCCCCCCCCCCCGGAAGGCATCCTCACACCCACGTATGTATGTATAGCGCTCTAACCTCTATATATTTCAACTGAGTCATCAGGCCATGTTTTTTACTGCATTTAACTCGTGTTTTCTACCTCCCCCTCCCGTCCCATGACTTATACAATATGTTTTATTGTATTGTGCATATATATATATACAAATTTCCTACTTAGTCTGACATGAGAATATATACTTTTTGATATCTATACAAAAGTTTATTGAGAATAACAAAAAATGCAGCCACGATGCAGTACGACGTTGTATATATCCACACTTGAAAAATGCACCAAACTTTTCAGAAATATAAATAGGATGGTCATTTGTGTCAATAATATGCACTAACAGACAATAACAGTATTTGCAGCAAAGACAGAAATTCTTAAATCACTTCTATATATTATATGCCCCCTTCTTAACACAAAAGCAGGGGCGGTCCCAGGGGGGGGGGGGGGCGGGGGGGGGGGCCGCCCCCCGCCCGAATTTTTTCCCGACTGAAATTTTACACAAGGGTCCCCCCTTTGGTTTTTATGGTCCGGCCAGAAAATTTTTCTAATGCGTCCCCAATTGACCAAATTTGACCTAAAAATCAAAAATTTCCCCCCAATTTTTTTCTGGGGGCTGCCGCACCCAGACCCCTGCCACTCTGTGGTTTACTATTCCTTGTTATTATCTTTCATCAAAGCCTATACATGAGTACATTATGCTGCATTTGCATGTCTACACGAGTATATTATGCTGCATTTAGTTGTGTAATACACTGTCTGATGTGACGTTCCTGTTTTATTCATCATGTGTTTTATTTTCCTGTCGAAAAAAATTTCTGATACGTCTCCATTTGACCAAATTCGGCCTAAAAATTGAAAAATTCTTAATTTTTTCTGGGTACACCACTGGTTTTTACTACAAATAGACTCAATTCATTGTCCTTGATATGGCCGCGGCAATAACAAGATAGCGTAAAGCTGAAAACGCTATTATAAAAAGTGAAAAAATTCGTCAGACCTCCGCCCCCCCCCGAAATCAAAGTCTGGGACCGCCAGTGCACAAAAGGTATCAGGCACCACTCTGCCCCCTTCAATGGACATCCCATAAAATGCATCAAAAACAAGAGTTCGCAAAGTATTTCAGGGCGATCTAATCTCTCTTAAAATATTCAACTGATCGCGGGCACCCCTACCCGTCGCACTCTCCTGTAGGCACATCGTTCATTCATAGCATTAGCAGCTATGTATTCATATTTTAAGGGGGTAATGTCGTTTTCGTGGTTTTTGACATTTCAGTGTAATTTTTGCGCCCACAGAACTCAAGCAAGAAACGGACTACGGCTTGGAAACTTTAGCCACATTATCTTTAGGAAAATATCCCCACCCGTTTTTTTTCCTTTTCTAAAAATAGTTTGTAGAGTCGGTGTTATGGGCTTTTGGAAATTTTAGAGAAAAGTCAAATTACGTGATTTTTGCACGAAAATGTCATTTTCTCAACGTAGAAACGACTTATCAACTATATCAAAAAAACGGGTGGGGATATTATGTCAGTGCATAACTGCAAAAAGTTTAGTAGTTGTTGGCTGATCTTGAGTTTCATAACTGTGGCGCGAAAATTAGTCAAAAAAACCGCTGATGGGGTGTATTCAAATGATAGCAGCAGTAAAATTGCAAAAGATAATCTGCTTTTAAATATAGTTTTTTAAAGCTAGAAGGTGTAAAAAAATGTAAAAAAGACCGCTCTACTTTTTGTTGAGGTTAAGTGCAGTTATGGTAGTTTAAAAAAAACACCTAAAAACGCAATTACCCCCTTAAGTGACAGCAAAAAAACACTGAAGTCTAAGCCTTATTGCCTAAGGAAAGAATGAACACTTCTATAATAATGAAAATTAGCAAAGCTGTGCAAAGTTGGCCTAATTACACTTGATTACCAGTTTGCCCAAGTTCAGCCAGTCTGTTAGGAGCTGGAGTTGCATTCTGCATAACTTAACCTATGTTAATTACGTTCACAATTACATATATATATCTTTCATATGCACCAAAATTATTGCGGTCTACGACTAACGCCGCATATGCGTCTCCGTCTATATAGTCATAGTCCTATATTTTAATTCAATTAGTCAAGACGACTACAGTATATATATATATATATATATATATATATATATATATATATATATATATATATATATATATATATATATATATATATATATATATATATACTACATATATACTTTTAAAGAATACAGTAAGATTAAGATACATTCAAGGAACGGCCCAATAATTTGCAGCGCACAAGTCAACTGCTGCGATATGCCGACTCTCAGATTGCATGCAACGCTACAACAATGAGCAATGTGTAATAAATTGTTATGTAGGTATATTAGAGAACAACTCGCTCTCACAATAAAGCCAAAAGACCCAGGGGTGGACGCGGGTCGTGGGTACCCGAGGTACCTCCGGGTTGGGTTGGGTCGGGTCCGCAAATTTAAGCCAGGGGTCAACCCACGGGTACTCACTTCAGGCTACGCGAGTCGCTAAATTGTTCCGACCCGCGAAATCTGAAAACATTACCACGTCCGACTCAAATTTCACAAAAATTTGACAACGGCATAATGGTGCCAATCGTTTAAAGTAGCAAGGATCTCACTGATGATTTAATCAATAACAAATTTTATACTACACTTCATAACCAAAACAGACGTAAAAATTCCAGTAGGTCAACTATGTATATAATGACTTTAGACTCAAGCAAATAAACAGTCAGATTTTCAACACCAAATAAAAAATGGAGCTTACAAATTTTCTCCGCATTTCCATATGGGTACGATGGAGCACAAACAGACTATCAAAATCAGAATAATGACAATACAATAAGAGTATATATACCTATATATATATATATACAATATCTAATTTTGAAAATTTGAAAAATTGGTTTTTATTAGAAAACAATTTTCTGTTCCAAGACTAAAAAAATCTGTTTCAATTATCTCTCTGTGAGACGAACAATGCCCCGTAAGTTTTGAGGGCTCACATGAGTAAATTTGCACCAAATTGAGAAAAGATTAATTCGCTTGTCAAAAAATGTCAAGAGTGAATCGATATTTTGGGTGCTGATTCTGACTTCTGTCAAACGTGTTATAGCAAGTTTAACTGTACATATATAAATGTCACACAACCTCCCCGTGGGCCGTGCGTGGTAATCAGTGTAGGCAGGGGCGGACGGTGGGGGGATATAGATAGGGGATATATCCCTCCCTTTTGCCCGGAGCTAAAGAAAATTTTTTGGAACCGCATACCAAAAATGGCCGTGAATTGATGAAATTTTTTTTCTGGGGGCTGCCACCCCCAGACAACTGCGACTCTGTGGCTTACTATTCCTTCTTATTATCTTTTGTCATCAAAGCCTATGCATGCATGCCTAACCAACGCGCTGAGTTAACTTCGCTTTGCGGTTTCATCTCGCTGGGGTTGTTTAATGTCCAAGGTAAGGTTCAACATTACATTACATCATGCTGCATCCACTTGTGTAATACACTGTCTCCTACTCTGATGTGAGGTTCCCATGTTTGTTCTAACTTCCATGTCGAAAAATTTTCTGATACGACTCCAATTGACTAAATTTGGCCTAAAAATGAAAAATTTTCCCGATTTTTTCTGGGGGCTGCCGCCCCCAGACCCCTGCGACTATGTGGCTTACTATTCCTTGTTATTGTCTTTCATCAAAGCCTATGCATGTATACACAAATAAGTACATTATGCTGCATGTGCATATCTACACGAGTATATTATGCTACATTTACTTGTGGTATACACTGTCTGATGTGACGCTCCCATCTTTTGTTTTAAATTTTGTCGGAAAAAATTTCTGATACGTCTCCAGTTGACCAAATTTGGTCTGAAAATTGGAAAAATCGCCAATTTTTTTGTGGGGGCTGCCGCCCCCATACCCTGCAACCTTGTGTCCTTTGGCTTTTATGGTCCCGCCGGAAAAATTTTCTAATACGTCTCCAATTGACTAAATTTGGCCTAAAAATAAAAAATTTTCCAAATTTTTTTCTGGGGGCTGCCGTCCTCAGACCCCTGCAACCTTGTGGTTCAGTAATCTTGCGTTTTATGAGTGTTGAAATTACTGAAAAGTGCATTTTAACCCATTGTAAAAAATCGAAAAGTCATTCCCCCCCCGAAATTTTTTTCTGTGTACACCACTGTCTCTCGAAAACATCATGGCGCAGCAGTGCAGCACATGTAGTAACGCAGCTTAAGAATGTAGTAAAAAGGTCAAAAAAGGTAAAAAAGTTTATACCGTATCCCCCCCTTTTTGGAGGTCACGGTCCGCCCCTGAGTGTAGGTGTCGCAGACCGGTCAACTCTGTAAGTTTCAAAATGTCGATAGCATTTGAACGTGATCGTTCTTTCCATTCACTCATATGCCTACGATTCTGGCCTACGATAAAGATTAAATAAAAAGTCTGATGACAAAAACGATAGCAGGTTAGTCAAGAACGATTGTCATACGAAACGAAAAAATCATAAAAATAGAGTAGTGTTATAGGAAATGAAGAGAAGAGATGAAATCGCTCACTGCTAAGCCACTTAGCCGCCTAATGACACAAAGAATAGCCTTGAAATTGGCACTAATCAAAATCCAGAGGCTCAAATAGAATACATAATTACTCAGCCGCAAATTATGATCAGATAATAAAATAAAATGACTTGATTTCATAGAATAAAGAGGATCTGATGAAATAAAGAAATGACTAGGGTTGGCTGGCGGTAGGAAATCGAAACAGAATGCTCCAGATGTTCGCTACACGCGACCGACCAAGCCTGACTGACGTTTCTTTCAGACAATCTTGTTGGTAATAAATGTCACTAACGCCTGGCTTCCAGTCACGCAATTCCGCAATTCTGACACGGATAAATTCTGAGACCCAAAGAATATCAATAATTTTTAATACAAAAAACCTTAAAAATCAAAACGACTTTAGTACAGAAATATAGGGAAGTGGAATGGCTCGTTACCCCCCCTTCCTCAAATTTATTTTCACAATATATGTATATCAAACCAAAAATTATATATCAGCGACTGCTGAGATCATGCACACTAATTTTGAATATTTTAATATCTTCGAATATAGATGCATTTGCAATTTGCATATATATGCACTTATATATACAAATTACTTATACTTATATACTTATACTTATATATGTACATACACATATGGAAAAAATTTCTTAAAACACAGTAACAGACCGCCATCTGATTAAAAGAAAAATAATCACAGACTATTTTTGTTGATGTGCCACATTTTCAAAAAGTTGACAGGTACGAAACGTGCAAAGTAAACACAATTCGCCAGACGAATTCATAGTGAAGTTTCCAAAACGATGTCAGTTGAAACGATCTTCCAAAAAAGTTATATACACAATTAAAATTTCACAAAGATTACGACAATAAAATCACGTGGGACCTCACACATAGTATAGGAAGATACAATTTGATTGTATTTTGTAATGTACTTAATTTTTTTGTAGGGCTGACTCGATAATCCAGTTAACGACCACCATAAATAGAGCATACCCCACACCATTCCCCCCACGAAATCTCTCGTGTGCCCAGCCATCATGCGTGTGGCCAGACGCTTTTAAGTAACCAGTTCCAAAATATTTCCTCAAAAACCAGAATTTGGTCAACAAACCGAACCTGGTAGTTACCAAAATCGTCGAAATTTTTGCCAAAACCCAGTTCAGCATATCACTTCACTTCTCCCTGCCCTGCACTTCACTGTTACGATTTTTTCGGCAACTCATCCTGGGATAAGGGTTAGTGCCGTCAAAAATGTTTTTTATTGTTGAATTGCCTGACTTTAAATAAATTTGCCTGACTATAAATTTTTAGCTAGTTCGATTCCATTACCTATAAGCTAAAAAACTGGAAGAAAAATACATGTATAGCCATAGCCCACTCACGGTATATACCTACACCATGGATAGTAAGAAGTAAGCCCGTAGGGGTAAAAGTTTTACCGGTAAAACCTAGCGATGAGGTGCAGATTTTACACGCAATCAAAGGATCAATAACACTTCTGATGGTTTCTAACGAAGTAAAGGTGTATTGTTTTCTAATTAAAACGGTGAAAGTTCGTGTATCTCAAGGAGTCTATTTTTAAAGTTGTCTAGACTTTAGGCCTTAGAGCAAATCTGGGACTAATGCTGCTTCACAGAGTTATATGTATGAAAACTTAAATTTAAAAATGTGTATGTCAGTTACTTACTACAAAGAAGGATGAGCTCCGAGATAGTACAAAAATGTATGTACACGGACATATACAATAACATATTACAATGATTGTAGTCAGAACTTCTTTCACCAGGAGTTTTAGAGAATTTTAAGCTAAGCTACCTTTACACACAGTATTACAAAAGCTAAATACAGGAAGCTCAGTGAAGTGTGTAAAGAAACGTGGACAAAAGACATTGTTCAATATTAATAAAAATACAAAACTACTACTGTACTCTCAAAGTGTGGTTGTAAGAATGTACTGTAAATGATGAATTCGTCGTGACAGTCACCTGTGGGTCCTAAAAGTGACTATAAGTTCACAAAAAGGTCCACTTTTAAATGCATTTTTCTCAGTCACAAAGATTTTCGGCACACAGAAAAGTTGTGTAGTGCAAAAAGCTGAGGTGAAAAATGTGTAATAACGCTGTCCAGCTGTAGACCTCGAAATGACGTTATGGTTTTAAATGGATGGAGGAATACTTAAACAAGAATAATATGAAGAATGGAAAGTTACAACTCATGTATATACATATTGTCTATGAAAAGAACAATTAAGTACTTTTATCAGTAAATTCATTCATAGCTATATATAACCAACATCTTGTCTTTTATGCCCCCTCTACATTGTGTGGGTGTGAGTAACAAAAAGTGAAATCCAAACTTGCGCTTTCGAATTATATAGTTTCGCGAAAAAAATTATATACCTTACAATAATCATTCATACGGCAAGTTCTTTGGCATTTCATAGCAACTGCTCCATTGCGTACTAAGAATGCAAGTTCATAGAAAACGCAATCAAAAGCTTGCGTTAGATGTGAGTGAAAAATTTTGCAGAAGGGGTGCAAGTGTCAGCCATCGTAGATAGTATATAACGGGGGCGTAGATATTGGATCAGGTCGCTATATTATTTGCCTATCCATTTAAAAAGGCAGAGAACAATATATAGGCAAACTTAAGCTAAATACTTAAAATTACAGAAGCTGTTATAGCCTGCAGATAAGCGCAGAATTGTGACCGTAAATTGTCGAGTCACATAGTTCACATTTCTCGGCAAATTCTCAATTGAATTTAATGTTCCGCCACTGTTCACCCTACAATTTTCTCACCTCAACGGTGACAACAAAGTTCTACTAAAGCTGCGCTCGCGTTACTTAAAAGTTTGTTTAAAATCAAACTTGTTAACTCACCACAATCGCACACAAAGTGAACCACCGCAGTAAGACTTTACAGAGGGGGACTAATGGTTCGATTTCGACAGTTTTAGCTGATACACAATTCGTGTATGCAAATTTATACTCATTATTCTTCAGTATATATATTGTTACATCTACCTCACTCTATGTAGCAGTACGTTGGGCTTAAAGAGGTCACCTGCTCTTCAAAGCTCACCCCAACCTTTATGAAATATAACTGTTTATAGACTTGCACGCTGCTAATAGCTCAACACAAAGGCAAACTAGACTTCTCAAGACATATTGTCAATTCAACTTGTACAATTTGTCGGGATTCTGAACAAAATTCCTTTCTTCATTCATGCAAATGTAGGATTGAAAAATTTTCTAGAAACATTTTAGCAGTTTTCAAAGACGTCACAAAACAAAATGTTTTGCCATAACAACGCAATTTGCAGCGTCTAACGACGATGTTAAAATTGAGGGGAGCCAAGCATAAAATGTGTATTATAAATAAAAATAAACAAAGACCAAGAGCGTGATAGAAAAAGTGTGCAGTCCCATTCTCCCATGACACATTATTGCCCGCTTCCCACTGCAGGTTTAAGGTTTAAGGATTAACGTACATATGTATGTAGAACATGATTTGCGCATAGTGCACATAACGATGTTGAAAAATTTCAACATTTTGGTTTAAGGTTTAAGGATTCAGCCGATCAGCTACGATCTGTAGGCAGAGCTTCTGCGTCCAGTCAATCACTTACGAGATGTAGGCGGAGCTTCTCCATCCAGTCAATCAGTTACGAGCTGTAGGCGGAGCTGCTGTATTCTGCCAATCAGGGAAGCTGGGAAGCGGGCATATGTATCCAGCTCAGAATATCCTGCATCGTCCTAAACTGTCACGCTGATTATTTTTTGTTGGGAAGCGGGCATATGTAGCGATTCCTGCACCCTATTCACGCTGATTATATATGAAGTGAATCTAGTTAGACTGTAATACATAGTTTACATACCTACAAAAGTGAAAAGGTATATTTATGCTATCGCAGTCAGGGGTGGACGCGTGTTAAAATTTTTGACCGGCGACAAAACCCAATCCGCGGCCTGATGCTCATAGGTAACCCACGCCGCAAAAGTCTACACACGACTTTGTTCCACCATTTTAAGTGATGATTGATTGTTGATCGCTAAAGCCCAGTCTAATTTCCACAGTGTATGAGCTGCACTTGATTCCCCATCACCATGCAACTTTCAAAGGGGGGCACTATTACGCAGTATGTAAATAAGGTTCTTTAAATTTGTAATCATAAGTCAAAGTGGTAATTTTTAAGGTTTCGTGGGTCAGAAAAAATTCAGCGACCCACACTCACGCAGCCTGAAATGGCTCACCCACAGCTCAAACTTTCCAACCAAACCCAACCAACCCGCGTGTACCCACGACCCGCGTCTAGCCCCGGTCGCAGTCTTATACTGCTAACCAATTATACAACTTATATATGTATATATAGAAGCCATGGCTCAACTTTCAGGAAAGATGGCGCTAATCTAAGACTTCAAATCATCCGTGGGGCACTGAGTGAACCGTGGAAGGTGGGATAACTACAAAAAACACGACAACAAATCACTGACTAACACTGGGTGACACAAACGGAGAGCTTTCAACAATCGAAAACGAACGAACACAAGACAGAGGCGCACCCAAACCATAAAAAATCCCCCGTTTCGAACTGAAATCCAAACATAGCCAAACAGCTCGTCATAAAGTTTCATTGTAGCGAGCAGCGAAGGTAGGTAAATAAGATGACATGTGGCGGAGGAAAAAGGCCCTAGAAGAGGCGTCTTATCTAAAATCGAGAACACTAGAAAAACCACCAAAAATTGCCCCAAAATGAGAAAAATGTTAACTAAAAGGAAGAGAAACTAGTGTACATAATGTATATGCTTAAACATGACCAAAAAATCTAAACGACTTTGCCTAAACACACATACACATTCATTATCCCAATGTGACGCTTCCAGGTTGAGGTAATAGCTACATATGTATGTACATAAGTGGTGCATCAAGTTTTATTTTTAGGACCTACTCTTAATCACATTCTGATTTTTCAAAACAATGCCTGCACAAAGATGAAACTCTGTCCGTTCAAATTAACAACCTATCATGAGTCTAATATATATGAATATTTTCAGTGGAGAGTGGAGACAATATACGCTTTGCACTGCAACATGCAGCCGCTGTGCACCATATGGACACAAAATGAGTTATGTACGTTGATTTTTTTATCAGTTAACATCCACCAAAAAACTGATACCACCGAGCTACTACTACTACTAACAGGATCAAGTGTGACTTTTAACTCATAAAGCTTGAAGATGAAGCGGCTGCCCTTCATATGATACGGAGTTGAAAATTAGTCGAAGCTTAAAGTTAAACCGCAATCTAAATATAGACGTACTAAACGAAGAAGTATATTTAGGCCCTATACACCCGCAGATGTATTCGCAAGTATAAACCTACACATGCATATATATTAGAGTATACTCGGAGCAGAGGTTCTTACAACATGAGCTAAAATGAAATAGCGGCACCACTAGGTGTCAGGACAAAACAGGATTACAAAACTGAAGCAGAATTTTCAATCGAAATTGAAAGCAGGTATATAATAGGCTATAGAGGGAATTAAAATATTTATATAAGGTTGCTAAAAAGCCATTGACTATACAACGTGTGAAAAATATTTCATCCAGTAATATTGTATACAATGTACTTTACGTTATAAATACACATTACTAACGTATTTTCCTTGTACGGATAACTTATCGTCAATAAGCTGCATTGAATTTGAAAGGTTTTCAACTTTCGAAATAACGGGGTGGGTATGTAGTTCCACAATCATCGTTTCCTCTTTTCAAATACATAAATACATTATGAAATTGCGGGTAAGAATACTATGATGTTATTAAACTAAACCAAACAAGCCACAAAGCATTCTTTATTTGGGGTAAAATTCCAACGTTAAGACTAGCCAATGTGTGTATGTGTGTGTGTGTGTGAGTGTGTGTGTGTGTGTGTGCAGGGGTGGACGCGGGTCGTGGGTACCCGCGGGTTGGGTTGGGTCGGAAAATTTGAGCCGTGGGTCGACCCGCGGGTACCCACTTCAGGCTGCTCGGGTCGAAAAAATTTTTTCCGACCCGCGTAAACTGGAACCTGAAGAAATTGTGGGTAGCAACTTTTCCGCTCATTTTCGCTTTGTGAGCCACCATTTCTGCCTTGTGAGCAACCCATTTTGTCGCCGTGAGTTACTTCAAAACAATCTGGGGGGTGGGGGTGAAGCATCTGTCTGGGGGGGTGAAGTTGCTTTCTGGGGGGGGGGGGGCGTAAAAACCTCCTCCAACCCCCACCCCCCACGCCCATGTGTGGTTTCGGGTCATGTTTTGAAAAATTGTGACCATTTGGTCATTCTTCACAGATTGCTCTAAAAAAGAGTTTTGAAAAAAGCTTATGTATCATGTATGTATAATATAAAAACTGTTACTCTGAAACTATCATCTCGAGATCACTGCAAAATATTTGAAAAAACCACAATGTATGTAAAAAGAGCTGCAAATTCTTGTGAATCTGGCCTGATGTGAATGTAAGATTTCACCCTCAAGGCCTAAAGCTTCTTATTACATACATGGCTACATAACTGGACACGAGTTGTTAGAAAGTTAAGCTTCCGGCACTAAATTATCCTTTTCATATTGCATGTATAGTAGACACTGGTCAAGTTGGCGCCTAAGTCCGAAATAATAACAATCATAGATGTAGGGGGGGGTTGGGAAGGGTATCTAAAAGCAAGGTGGGTCGGCATCCCCGCCCCGCCCCCCCCCATATTTGATGGCCGAAAAAGTGCACCGAAGTTCAAAATTGAGTAAAAAGCGAAAAATTGAGAAAGTTTTCCGGCTGCGGCCAAAAAGTGTCCTAAAGATGAGCTAGAAATCTAAAAACTGCGAAATTTTTCCGGCTATCGCGAAAATAACAAAACCAAGAATTATGTACCCCCCCACCGGGGTTCGGCGCCCACTCTCGCTGCTCCCGTGCATTAGGGATGGAAGTCTCGGTTTATTTTCCGAGACTACCGAGACCGCAAAAACTTCGACTTTGGGTCAATTTTTGTCATTTTTTCTTATTGATTTGATGACTTTTTACAAGTTCTTAGGTAAAATTACAAGACCATGGTCACACACCTTATGTGTATAACAACAGCTACACCACGACAATTTTGGGTACATTCACGACCCCTTCCCCCCTTTAGTGTGGGACCTGTCGTCTTGAATATTATGAAGTTTTGATCTCTGTCCCAAAACAGATGCAATTTGACCTTGTTCTCGCTAGAAAATAGCATTTTCGAAACGATTTGGCTCGAATTTAGCTAAAAATTGCTCAGATTTTATTGGAATTACTTTTGCCTCTGTATATATATAAATACACAGGCAAACACACTGAACCAAAAGTGCACATTCAAGCTTAATTGCTCTTCTCTGAGGTATTACATTGGCTTTGGAGCGTAATACATTATATGAAAATTAGCAAAACTGCAGAATATTATATAATTTTAAACCTGGGAAGATTCTTCCGCGATTTCCTAAACCACTTTGCAAGTTACTCTTTTGCCAAAGCCATAAGTGACTGAAAAAGGCTAAATGCGTTTTATCCGCTTGAATATGATTTGTCACAGTGAATTTTGTCTTCTGTACAAACACTCATACGTGATAATTGCTCCCCCCCCCCAAACCCGACGCCGATCCCCACAGATCGGCTTTTATCCCCCCACCCCTAAATGGGCAAAAGTCCCCCGGTCGACGGTTCCCCAGTCCCCACCCCCAGATTTCCTCAGCTGCACATGTGTGTTCCTATATATACAAGGATTATAGGTGCTATCGCTGGGATTCACCCCCAAGCACCCTTGATTTTGAGAGATACAATAATCACTCCCAATCTTATTCCATGTATGAAACCTCACAAGAAGTGAAGAGTGGAGTGATTCCAACTTACCAATGGTATCCGCTGCAAAGCCAAGGTCTACCCATACAGTCCATCAACATAGCGCAGTATGAACTGTATACAGATACATATACAATAACAAACTCAGTTGCATGACGCCAACTAGCGCACAGGAAGAGCATAAAAAACTTACTCTCAGGTTAAAACTACTTAAGTGCTGCATCCTTGAAATTTTCTCTGCAACATGTCTAGAAAATCTACTTAGCACATCTGTACACACATAATCGCCTACACAGTACACACAAGAATCAATGTACACATAAAAAAGTATATGTAAATGCTATCACACAAATCTGTATATAAGCATTCACGACAAAACACAACGCAGCCGAATTTTGATTCTAGAATCGACTGAAAAAACGAAATAGATGTTTTTTGGCCGCTCCAGGTGTAGTGTGGTACGGCTGAATTACAGTCTTGTGACATTGTTAGCTAGAAAATAATGTTTTCCACATACACGTCACGATGGATTTATTATTGTCTAATATTGAAGCAGCCATCTACATACCAGCTTCATTACGAAATATAAACAGACAGTAATAGCAGTAGGCCGTGTAAGGATGATAGATACATATACAATATATATATATATATATATATATATATATATATATATATATATATATATATATATATATATATATATATATATATATATATATATATATATATATATATATATATATATATATATATATATATATATATATATATACATACTCCATAATGCGGACTCAAATATGCCGTTTTCCAGAATTTTATTCAGATCTGGCTAGATTAGTCCTTCAACAACCAGACTGATCGTGAATTTTGAGTTTATGTAAAAGGTTAACCAGTATATACAATCCAACTAACATTACACACACCCGTCAAAAAACAAAGGTGTGTGAATAATAATCTGATCTAATCTAATCTAAATAATAATAATAATAATTGGGGAAATTTTTGATTTTTATTTAGGCCAAATTTAATCAATTGGAGACGCATCGGAATTTTTTTCCGGCCGGACCATAAAAACCAGAGGGGGGACCCTTGTGTAAAATTTCAGTCGGAAAAAATTTCGGGGGGGGGGGGAATTTCCCCCATTCCCCCCCCTGGCTACGCCCCTGGCTCGTATCAACGAAAAGCTATCTATATTTCAAACGGAATGACTGCCCGCTCAACACTGACCTACGTTGCACAAAAGTTTATCAATTATAGGTATATCAAAATATATCAGTCAATTTTTATCAGCTATCAGTGTAGCGTCGCACACAGTTTTCAGTAATTTACTGATAAATTCAAATGATAAATAAATATGACT
>JASANF010020033.1:0-38641 GCA_030248245.1 Trissonchulus sp. WLG1_4 | reverse complement strand
TTGGAGATGACAGCAGTGCACGTGATAATGGTGGTCACGTGTTTTGTCAATTATGCAAATTAGGCGTCTAGACTGCTGACGCCTAACGTGCAAGGATCATTCAGCAGTTTTATGTGGTAGGCAGTAGTGCGTTTTTTTGTACACCTTCGGCCTTACGTTTATACGTTCATATTCGTGGTGGTCAAATGCGTTAGAAGTCTAATCCCTCCAAAGTTTCTCACAATTCTGATTCTAATCCAATTGTGGACAAGATTATTGTCACAGTCTCTCCAGATGTGCTGTTTTCCTCGATCCAAAAAACTAGGTTCTTGCAAAAAACAAGCCAAACGGCTTCGTCGGGGGATAAAAGGGGCTGTCCGAATTTTGACTGACAGGCAGCAACTGCTCCTAATTTCTGAAAGTTATGGGTGGGAGGTCGCCAAACTGATGGGGCACGGAGGGGTTATGAAACACCTCAGCCAGGACAATCGAAAACAGCTGGAAAATGCCCTGAAAATTGTGGGATCGAAAACCAAGGTTGCCCCGTCTCCTTCAGCGGCCCCTAGTTCTACCAGCCAACAGCCCTTTCCGGCCGGGGGGTCTGGGCGCTGGGATTCCCGGATCCCCCAAGACAGCCAACGAACGCAGCAATACCGATCCACGCTCATCAAAGGCCGGTGTAACATCTGCGGCGCCTTCGGTCATTGGTCCCGAGCCTGTCCCAACACGGGCTGTCCCCTACCCCCCCATCCGGAAGTAGTAAAAACCTCTTCTCAACCAGGTCCCTCCCAGCAACAGTGAATTTCATTCCGGTATCACCTTATCACCAAAACTTGCGGATGTTTTTGAACGTAAGATTACAAAATTTCTGGCGTATCATTCACTAGGTACGGTTTTAGGAAAATTTTGTGGAAATTTAGCTAGATGTTACAGTTTTTGGGAAAAATTGGACCGCCCCGATATTATTTTGTCAACCGTTCTTAATGGGTATATTATTCCTTTTAATCCTATTCCTCCAAAGTGTTTTTTGCAAATAATGTCTCAGCTACGCAATACCCCGAGTTTGTTTCAGGGGAGATCAGGTCCTTACTGCAGCAAGGTGTAGTGAGGGAGTTACGGAGTCCTGCCTATTGTTCAAACCCAGTAGCAACACAGCCCAGTGGTAAGATGCGTTTAATATTGGATTGCTCTTTCATTAACAACTACGTGTCAAAATTTAAATTCAAATTTGAGGGACTTGAGAAAGTTTTAGAGTACTTCCGCCCTGGTTGTGTGGTAGCTAAGTTTGACTTGAAATCTGGCTACCATCATGTAGCCATTGCAAAAACCGATCAAAAATTTTTGGGGTTCTCCTGGCCAGTTGGGGACTGTCTAAAGCATTTTTGTTATACATGTCTGCCGTTTGGAATTTCCTCAGCCCCCTATATTTTCTCGAAAATTCTGCGCCCTCTTGTTAAAAAATGGCGCACAATGGGCATATGCATTGTTTTTTACCTAGATGATGGTATTATCGTAGCACCTAACGAGTGTGTTTTGATGAATTTTAGCAGTTGTTTCTGATCTGACTGATTCAGGTTTTATTATAAACGTTGCAAAGTCAGAACTTTTGCCAAAGAAAAAAATTCATTTTTTAGGCTTCGGTCTCTGATTCTATAAAGTTTTCAATATTTATACCTCCGGAAAAAACTTGAGAAAGTTCAGTGAACTTTGCAGCGGTTTAATGAAAAGATCCCTTTCTTATCTGCTCGCGAAATATTGCCAGCAGCAGGCCTGGTTGCAGCCCTAAAACCTGTTGTAGGTAGACTAGCTCTTGCTCATAACTCGCCAATTATATACCGCTGTGGGTTCTTCTACAGGATGGGATATACCCATTCAAGTCCCCCTTTTGGCTGCTGCGGAGCTTAATTTTTGGACTGAAAATTTTTTCAAATATTCTGAAAAATTTTTGATAAAACCGACTAGAGTTGCGAAAGTCTATTCAGATGCTAGTCACGTTGGATTAGGGGCTATTTCAGAAATCGATGGAAATAAATTTCCAGCATTTCGTGCGTTGACGGACTATGAGCAGCAGACAAGTTCTACCTATCGAGAACTCTTGGCTGTTCTTTTTTGTCTGCAAACTTTTGCACAACTCTGCACAAGACGGTCAGTGGTATGGTATACAGATTGCCAAGCTGTGCCACTGATACTCAAAAAGGGTAGTATGAAAAATCGATTAAACTACTTAGCTGCAGAAATTTATGAACTTTCCTTTCAATATAGCATTCGTCTCCAAATGTTTTGGATACCGCGGAATTATAATCATAAAGCTGACATTTTAAGTCGCGGTAGAGACCTCAATGACTGGAATATCCATCCATCTTTAGTTCGGTTTCTTTGTAATAAATACGAAAATTGTACATTAAATGCGTTTGCAGATAGTTTCAATTGCAAATTTTCGAATTTTTATTCAAGATATTGGTGTCCAAACACACTAGGAGTTGACGTTTTTGCCTACTCATGGGAGTCAGAAATTGTTTGGGCAGTACCCCCATTCAGCTTAATTTCTAAAGTTGTTTCCCATTTTGTGCACTTTGGTTGGAAAATGATATTACTGGTTCCACTTTGGCCATCGGCTTCGTTCTGGCCATTACTGTGGCAACCGCATCCTTTTCATTACATGATAAAGGCGTCAACTCTGATTCCCAAAGCAAAGCGTTTCATAAGATCTGGTGCAGAGTCTGGTTTATTGAATAATTTGAAATATTCTTCTTTCTGCTTTTTAGCGTTGTGGTGCGAAAGGCATGATTTTAATGCAGACGAAAGCAGACAAGATTTTGTGCAGCACGGGGGTGTTTTTTTCCCCCCGGGGGGAATCGTCCCGGACGATTGACTTTCATCACAGGCCTTTTCCGTGCTTGTAAAACTGGGCCTTTTCATGATTATTTCAGTTGTTATATGCTAGAAACTTATAGCCAACCTTCCAGTTGCATATTCTTCAAGGGTGCAGAAAAATAGCGGCCAGGCCGCCTCGTCGAAAAACGCCGTGTTTAGTTCATCATATAAAATAGTTCATCATATAAAAAGGCTTATAGATGTCTGGGGAAATAGTAATTCGGTCCTAACCTTGAGAAACTGTTTGTTTTGTGTACTTGCATTTTTGGGTTTTTTCCGTTTTTCAGAATTGCAGTCTATTCAAATGCACCATATTACTGTATCTGATGATTGTACTTATTTTACAATTTTTGTGCCTACAGCTAAGAATGATCAATTCAGAAAAGGAAATGTTGTATACTTTGTAGCGCTGCAAAATCATTACTGTCCGCTTGCTTTGCTATTGCGCTATATTGCTCTGTCGGGTTTGACACTAAATAGTCATCACTATTTATTTCAATCTTTAACAATTTCAAACGACACAATGTTTAATTCAAAATTGACCTTACAACGCGGCTCGACAAATAGCCAAGAAAGCTGCCGCAGTTGTTGGTATAGATCCAAAAAATGTGGGAACACACAGTTTCCGGACAGGGGGTACAACCCAGTCTCATTTGCATAGTTTCCCAACGGCTTATTACTCTTCAAGGCCGCTGGAAGTGTCCTTCATCTAAAAATTCGTACATAATGGATGATATTACCGACCGTGTTTCTGTAACTAAAACCATTATGTCGTAATACTGAGAATGAATGAATGCGTTTTTTGTTTGTGAGTTATTTTTTGTGTGTGCCAAACATGTTTCAGTTAAACTGTTGACGTTTTTCTTTGTTTTGTTTTTTGCTTTTTCTATTGTTATGCGGTTGTGTTTTTGTTTGTTTTGTTACGCGGTTCACTTGGTTAGTCTCTCTGATAATGTGTCAGCATATTGTAACCTTCAGCAAAATACGGTTGTTATTCAGGCCCTCTGATATTTTCTTGATAGCGTGTTGTTAACTTTTCTGTGTAGAAGTATGGTTGTTTTTTTGTCTTACTTTGTCTTTGATTTTTTTCTGGTAACAACTGCCTACCAAAATTCAGTAAACCGATCACATTCATCATTCATTAGCATGTGCACTGCTGTTAGTCTCCAAATATAGTTATCGCGAATAGATGAAGCGATAACTTATATTTACTGCGAAATGGTCATGAAAGAAAGAATACACTTCTCACTCACCAAACAACTCGTTCCTACATTATTTGTTGTAAGAAAATAAAAAATACTTCAGGTTTTTGCATAAACAACTTATTGTAAGATAAAAACGCTTTGAACCTTTGGATACACATTCTACAATAAGATATTTATCTGCTGCACAACAGGTTTTAGCTGACCTGCAGCTGGTCAGCTTACTTGAACGTAATTCTTAATACCAAGAGTACATAATAGCGTCTCACTGTATATATGTAGAAGAAGAGTGAGACAATCTCCAGCCTGGGGCCTGTTGCTCAACTTTACAAGTCTTACAATTGTAACAATTGTAAGTGCAAAATCTGGTGATTCGTTACGAATTCATTATACAAATTCATTACGAATCACGAGATTTTTCACTTACAATTGTTACAATTGTAAGACTTGTAAAGTTGAGCAACAGGCCCCTGCCTGTGTTCTAGCACAGACAGATGCGCTGGTCGCTCTGTGCAACATGTGGCTGGCCAATCAGCGCGCAGATTCTCTGCGTAACACACTTTAGTATATAATCGCTGATACGTTGATAAGCATTAAGATAAAGATAAAAGCTTAATAACTCATTATTTATTCATAGTCTGCTCGTAAAAACATTAAAAAAGGTTTGCAAATATCTTTAGGGATATTTTGGCAAACTTTCAGCAAAATTGATTGAGAAACTTTTGAGATATAAACTTTTCTGAATTTCTTAAAAAATTTTTAATCAATTTCGCTGAAAGTTTGCCAAAATATCCTCAAAGGTATTTGCAAAGCTTTTTTAATGTTTTTGCAAGCAGACTATAAATAAATAATGAGTTATTAACCTTTTATCCCTATCCCGTTTTATGATTGGAGTACGTGCACAGGCGTCTGCCAATCAGAGAATAAGGAGCACGCTTCTGACTGGCCAAAAACATGTTGCACAAAATGTCAACATGTAGCTTGAAAATGACCAGCGCATCTGCCTGTGCTAGAACACAGGCAGGCTGGAGAGTGTATCACTCTTCTTCTATATAGAGTGAGACGCTATTATGTCGGCTACTCTTGTTAATACTTACTGAAGGTTTTGCCACAGATTGGGCTTGTTTGTCTCTATTGTCCCTCCCTACTTTGTATTTCTGCATACACGCTCTGTGTGCCTCTTTAACAATTATAAACCTGATTTTGTCTCTATTGTCCCTCCCTACTTTGTGATTCTGCATACACGCTCTATGTGTCTCTTTAGCAATTATAAACCTCACTCCTTATTCTGTTGCGCTTGCCGCTTTGTCTCCATATTGCCCTAGACCTTAGTCAGGTAGGCGACTCCCCTCTCCCCTCCCTCTCTGATCGGGCCTGTTTAAGCTCACCGCTTGACTTCACATAAACACTATACTTGGTATGGTATTCAATTAAGTGCATTATGAAAATGACGCCAATTTTGTACATTGATTGAGCTACAGCTGTTTGACGGAATCAGGCCTAATGTTAACGTAATTAATATTGTAATTGAAAGTATAACTTCAATTTCAATTAAATAATTTTCAATTTCAATTCCATTAGGTAACGATTTTTGGTTAATTTATTTTCAATTACAACATCATTTAATAACTGATATTGAAACTGAAAGTAGGTTTTAACGTTGAAACACATAATTGAAACAGCCCTAAAGTAGTGACATACCTACTAGTAAGGAAAAATGGCCTTGTCGGGCGGCTCCTTGGGTAGAATAGGTTACTGTCTGTCTAAAGCGGAAAAATACTTAGGCTGAGCTTGTAAAAGCATTGGTACAAGACTTTATTAACGAGAATATGCAATTCGTGTGAGCTCGTTAAAGTAGGTGGACTAGTAGGTATACCTGTTGAGAATAGGAATATGATCTTCGTAGGGCAGACACTGTTTTCCGCACCCTATTCGCGCGACCTTCAGCTAAATTATATCATTTGCTCAAGCAACATAGAGGCTTTTTTTACACTAACTCAACATTGGCAAATGGCAAAAACGTTAGAGCGGGCACTCATAACAATCGTAGCTGAAATGTGGACTGTTGGCTGAACGGCTGAAATGATTCGGGGGTGTGCAAACAATCGGTCAGAGACTGCTAAAGTTCTCGACTGACAAGGACGCTGAAAACCCTACCTCGCACCAATGTATTATGCACGCCATAAATGGGTCAATTTAGGTCGCAGTTTCTTGTACGAGTTAAGCTCTTGCTTTTAAATTCTGGACTCTCATATTAAGGATTTGTTCCTACTTTAGCTTACACACATCTAACACAATATGCTTAATGCAAATATGATCGAATGAAGTAAGATACTTACACAGTACATATTATACATAAATTTTGATCAAACGATAAGTTAAGGATTTGGATAAGGTCTGCAGTTATCTCACAGAACTTTTCATCAAGCATTTACAACAATAATAATAAAAAAATACAGTTGAAACAAACCCAGAACGGGCTCTAAGTTCGCGCGAATAGGGTGCGGAAAACAGTGTCTGCCCTACGAAGATCAGATTCCTATTCTCAACAGGTATACCTGGTCCACCTACTTTAACGAGCTCACACGAATTGCATATTCTCGTTAATAAAGTCTTGTACCAATGCTTTTACAAGCTCAGCCTAAGTATTTTTCCGCTTTAGACAGACAGTAACCTATTCTACCCAAGGAGCCGCCCGACAAGGGCATTTTTCCTTACTAGTCCACTCTCTTTTTCCGCTGTAGTGGAAACGAAGCACAGAGCATAGCTATCACTACATATAGCTATGACGGTAAGTTTCCCATGTATCACGGTTTTTTAGATGCCTCGGAGAAACGGCGATTCGGCTATAGCCAATTATTATACACGGATTTGCCTAAAATAGCCGGCAATAGCTGTGGCGATTTTCAGCACATATTGCCGATTAGACTGTTTCGCCGCGGCTATAGCTCGCCGTGGCTATTTTGGCGATTTTTAAATGGCCAAGTTTTGACTGAACAAGCTTGGCTATAGCCAGCCTATGGTTATTTTTGAAATCTAGTAGAGACCACCTAGGAGTGGCGATTCGGCTATAGCCGCCAATAGCCGTTTCGAATACACTGTTTTGTCTGAAATAGCCGGCTATAGCTATGGCTCGCCGTGGCTATTTTTTCACTGGTGCTAATTCGCCGCGGCTATAGCTCGCCGTGGCTATTTTGGCGATTTTTAAATGGCCAAGTTTTGACTGAAGAGACGTAGCTATAGCCAGACCATGGCTATTTTTGAAATCTAGTAGAGACCACTTAGGAGTGGCGATTCGGCTATAGCCGCCAATAGCCGTTTCGAATACACTGTTTTGTCTGAAATAGCCGGCTATAGCTATAGCTCGCCGTGGCTATTTTTTCACTAGTGCTAATTCGCCGCGGCTATAGCTCGCCGTGGCTATTTTGACAATTTTCAAATGGCCAAGTTTTGACTGAAGAAACGTGGCTATGGCTATTTTTCTGAAATCTAGGAGACCACCTAGGAGTGGCGATTCGGCTATAGCCGCCAATAGCCGTTTTGAATACACTGTTTCGTCTGAAATAGCCGGCTATAGCTATAGCTCGCTATGGCTATTTTGGCGATATCCAAAACGAAATAAAAAATGCAAAACTTGATGACTTTGTGGAATCGAACCAACAACCCTACGATTGCGAAGCGAACGCTCTGTCGCTAAGCCACAAAGTCATCTGGAATTGTGACAATAACTGCAGATTTTGAACGAACGACGAAAACTTGCTTCAATGGGGCACAGTAAAAATTGATATTGAGCAGTAATTGAATTATAGAAAAAAGGGGGGACACCCCCCGTGGCAAAAAAATAATTCTTTACACATCGTGACCATGTTCTTACTTTATCAGTAACTCTTTTAGCACTGAACTGTGAGATTAATTTACTTATATAGATAGTTTATTGTCAGACTTTCAGGTGCCCTGTAGCTCAATGGTGAAGCAGTCGGACTGGTAACCGATAGGTTGGCAGTTCGATTCTGACAGGCCACACAACTTTTTTCAATTTATAGCTTTGATACTGAAACACTGTTCTAAGCCGGCAATAGCCCAGCTATAGCCGGACACTAACAGCTATTTCTAGTCAAAACACGGCTATAGCGCTAATAGCCGATTGACAGCGTGGGCTCAACAATTCTGTGAAACGGCTATAGCCGAGCTATAGCCAGGCTATACCGGCTATTCCTAGTCAAATAGTGGCTATAGCGCTAATAGCCGATTGACAGCGTGGGCTCAACAATTCTGTGAAACGGCTATAGCCGAGCTATAGCCAGGCCATACCGGCTATTCCTAGTCAAATAGTGGCTATAGCGCTAATAGCCGATTGACAGCGTGGGCTCAACAATTATGTGAAACGGCTATAGCTGAGCTATAGCCAGGCCATACCGGCTATTCCTAGTCAAATAGTGGCTATAGCGCTAATAGCCGATTGACAGCGTGGGCTCAACAATTCTGTGAAACGGCTATAGCCGAGCTATAGCCAGGCCATACCGGCTATTCCTAGTCAAATAGTGGCTATAGCGCTAATAGCCGATTGACAGCGTGGGCTCAACAATTATGTGAAACGGCTATAGCTGAGCTATAGCCAGGCCATACCGGCTATTCCTAGTCAAATAGTGGCTATAGCGCTAATAGCCGATTGACAGCGTGGGCTCAACAATTCTGTGAAACGGCTATAGCCGAGCTATAGCCAGGCCATACCGGCTATTCCTAGTCAAATAGTGGCTATAGCGCTAATAGCCGATTGACAGCGTGAGCTCAACAATTCTGTGAAACGGCTATAGCCTAGCTATAGCCGGGCTATACCGGCTATTCCTAGTCAAAACACGGCTATAGCGCTAATAGCCGATTGACAGCGTGGGCTCAACAATTATGTGAAACGGCTATAGCTGACCTATAGCCAGGCCATACCGGCTATTCCTAGTCAAATAGTGGCTATAGCGCTATTAGCCGATTGACAGCGTGGGCTCAACAATTCTGTGAAACGGCTATAGCCGAGCTATAGCCAGGCCATACCGGCTATTCCTAGTCAAATAGTGGCTATAGCGCTAATAGCCGATTGACAGCGTGAGCTCAACAATTCTGTGAAACGGCTATAGCCTAGCTATAGCCGGGCTATACCGGCTATTCCTAGTCAAAACACGGCTATAGCGCTAATAGCCGATTGACAGCGCGGGCTCATCAATTCTGTGAAATGGCTATAGCCGAGCTATAGCCGGGCTATACCGGCTATTCCTAGTCAAAAGGCGGCTATAGCGCTAATAGCCGGTTGACAGCGCGGGCTCATCAATTCTGTGAAATGGCTATAACCGAGCTATACCCGGGCTATACCGGCTATTCCTAGTCAAAACACGGCTATAGCGCTAATAGCCGATGCGCGTTGTACCCCTTCTACACTTCTATTATACTTCCATTACTTACGTAACCTTTTGATTAAAGCGAAGACACTGCTATTAGCTGAATACATTGGGCGGGGGGAAGGGGGGATGGTTATAGCTGCGTAGACTGGGAGGCGGTAGGGTGGTTCCTATCGCTGTCTCAGGAGTAGGCGTAGATAAGCGTTTTGCTCAGTGAAGCTAGGAGGTAATGTGCAAAAAATAGTCTACAAGTGCAGCGAAGGGGTTAAATGCAGCTGGCCGCTATATCTGTCTGAGTGGGGTATAATAAATCGTGATACATGGGAATGTGACCGACGGCTTCACTGCCTGAACAGGACCAATGTAGTAAACCACGGATTCGTAATCAGGGACATCAAAATTCAAGTTTTGAAAGTTTTACCCCTTGGACACCTGTCGGGGGGGGGTATCCTGAGGGAGGTGGTGGGGTCGCAGGGGAGTCAACGAGCGCCATAGACAAAAATAGACCTCAGATTCGTGTTCAGGGAGTCAAATTACACCTGTGAACATCAAAATCCGAATTTTCAAAACTTGACCCCTTGGATCAGTTGTGGGGGGGTACCCTAGGAGGGGGCCGTAGGAGAGTTTACGAGAGTCACAGACAAAACTGAACCTCGGATTCATGTTCAGGGGGTCAAATTACCCCAATGGACATCAAAATTTCAAATTCGAAAAATTGCCCCATTTTGACTCCCTAGGTGGCACCCTGGGGGCCATGGGTGTCCAGAGTGGGTATAGGCAAAAATAAATCCCAGATTCGTGTTCAGGACACCAAACTACCCCTAGAAACAAATTTTTGAGAATAAACTCAAAAAAAAATTTTTGACCCCAAAAGTGCAAAAGGGTTCCGAGTCCCCTTTGGGAACACCCTGGGGGGGCAATCGGTGGGGCAATGGGTACTAACAAGAGTACATAATAGTGTCTCACTCTTTGTAGAAGAAGAGTGAGACACTCTCCTTTCTGCCTGTGTTATAGCGCAGGCAGATTCGCTCGTCATTTCCAGCCCACATGTTGCCGTTTTATGCAACATGTGGGTAGCCAATCAGAAGCGACCTTCGCTTCTGATTGGCTGGACGCCTGTGCACGTGCTCCAATCAGCACGCAGGCGGCCTTACGTGCCCCAATCAGCACACTGGCCGCCATTACAGCCATTTCATTGTTACATTTTGCCATGATCGGTCGGGTTGGGGGGTTTTTTGTTTTTTTTTGCCCAAAGTTATATTTTTATCACCGTTTTCAGCGATTATTGCTAGTATGTGTTGAATATGATGTTAAGTGGTAAGTTAAATGTGTTTTTGACAAATTTCAGGCAATAGCACGTGAGGCCGCCTGCGTGCTGATTGGAGCACGTGCATAGGCGACCAGCCAATCAGAAGCGAAGGTCGCCATAGGGTATTGCCAAGGGTTGTACACAGACAAAATTTCGTGTAAAAAGCTCGTCTATATTTTGAGCTACAAACAGTTCAAATTCTCAAAATCCGCAATAGTGCTAAATTTTCCTATTCTAGGGTTGGGCGCTATCGCGCCAACCCTGACATAACAGTCCGCTAATGAGTGATGCCAGGGCAGACTGGACTGCGGCCATGCACCAATGAGCCACAATACATGAGTTTTATTGTTAACCTGAAGATTATTATGTAGCATGCACGATAAATACTCTCGCAGCAACGTTACACCAAGGGCCTTTTCCTTTACCGGTTAATTTTAATCGGACTAAACGGTTTAAAATTTCGCTTAAAAATGCCATTCCGAAACCTTCGGATTAACCGGCTTAAAATTATGCACGCTAATGTTAAGTGTGCATGTTCAATCCGTTTAGTTCAATGGTAGTTTTGGAATGGGGTCTGACTAAAATTAAGCAGCTGACTTATTTTAACTCGTTTAGTCCGTTTAACCCGATTTGATATTCCTAAACCTCGGACTAAAATAAGTCTAGTCCGTTTACTCCGATAAAGGAATAGGCCCCAAGAGTACATAATCGTGTTTCAATAGTGTCTCTTCTATATAGAGTGAGACACTATTACGTACTCTTGGTTCTTGGTTATCCAAAAACAAGATTTCAGACTATATAACTGAATATGGAAAAAAATTAGCAAAATGTATAGGTAATGTAGAAGAAAAAAATGTAAGGAAAGTAAGATTTGGTAGTTTGTAATTTGCAATTTTCCGATAATTCGTTAAAATCGTCCTCATCAGACTGACAGAATGACAGATGTAGTTTTATACATGTTACATTTGCATGTAAGCAACCGACAAATTGACACTTTTCAAAATAAATAAAAATAGCAGTCACAAGGAAAGTTCATTAAGACACAGGGCTGACATATTTTTACGTTTCGAAGTAGGAGCCACCTATGTATGTGAAGTGAAGGTGTGGGTTCTTTAAGCTTATAAGTTCGCATATCAATAATGACGAAAAACTTTGTTTTTGCACAATTTTTATAACAGAAACGCTTCTGTAGGTTCCGTTAAAACACAATTGGGGATGGGGGTCCCAGTATTACTTTTTGGATTTAAGACTTTACGTGAAATGGGGTAAAGTGGGTGATCGAAAGATATGTTGTAACTGTGACAGTTGCACATTTTCAGTATCTGCCCATAAATTAGGCTTCAAGCTTAAAGGGCTTCGGGCTTTTTTTCTCTGATCCCCCACTGTAAGATGAAATTAGATCAGAGTGTGCAGTCTTCTGGGGGTAGTAATTATAGTGTTCAGTCCAGCAAGTTTCGCTAGCATCGATGTACCGAAAAAGTCGGTGTCTCTCGAGTAAGCATGAGGAACCCCGGGCAAAACAAGGTTAACTGTACAACAAACGAAAGGCGCGCACCTTCCACAGAAAAAATGCCACCGAGTAAAGACAGCAATACTGTGGTAGTTCAATTTTATGTTTGAGGCGAATATGCTTCCTGGCAAATTCTTTTTCGAAGTCCCCCGAAACTGTTGATGAACAGTTTCACTGGAATCAGAATGTAGAAAATAAAACGAACGAATAATAAAATTTTTAAATGAGTGAACATTTAAAACAATTGTTAAAAATTCTACCGTTAACGATGTACTACGCCACTACCTACAGTATCGTTGGCTGTACGCTATCAGTTTCAAAATCAAACTGAGTCGGGGAAATCAAACGTTTTGACAGATTTGAAAAAACAAAACATTCCCTGTGTTATTTTGAGTTATATTTATGTATTAAAATTTAGTCTGAGCTTCTGGCATTTCGTTGCGTTTTCCCAGAATCTGCTTTAACCCTTTCGACATGTAGAAGGGTTTGTTTGGACTTCCATCATTTCTTTCTGAGTCTTCCACTGAAAACATTGCAAACATTCATTTGAAAATCCGCAACAATGAAAACTAACTTATAACTGGGCATACTGCGAGACTGCGTGGCTAATGTGCCTTAGATACTTCCGATTTTGCATGGGATGTTGCTGTTGAATGGGATGTCTCATATTTGAGATATTATGCCAAAACCATGCAACAAATATTATGGGTAGTGCCTTCATGTGAAATGGGCTTAAAAAGCTGCATTTGCTCAGTTGGCAACAATTATAATTGTCTTTTTCTCAAGTCAGCTACTCAGATCACTCAGATCAACAGCATTATTGAGTAAAGATCAATTTACTTATGTTAACTTAATTCTAACTGCTAAAGTTTTTGGTATAAACGTTCCTAAGCCCAACTCCCAGACTGGATCAAAGTTGCTCAAAAACTTATGTACCTCAAGGTTGACGTAGACATATGAAATTTTGTGTACGAGCGACAGGTGTAAAAAAATTGTACCGTGCCAAATTATGTAGTATTTTTGTTTTCATAAGGCCCCCAAGTCCTATATCCGGCACTTTTCTAAGAATGCGGCATCATCATTACCAAGAGTACATATATAATAGCGTCTCACTCTATATAGAAGAAGAGTGAGACACTCTCCAGCCTGCCTGTGTTCTAGCACAGCCAGATGCGCAGGTCGTTTTCAGGCTACATGTTGACATTCTATGCAACATGTGACTGGCCAATCAGAAGCGAGCTTCTGTTCTCTGATTGGCAGACGCCTGTGCACGTACTCCAATCATAAAACGGGATAGGGATAAAAGGTTAATAACTCATTATTTATTTATAGTCTGCTTGCAAAAACATTAAAAAAGCTTTGCAAATACCTTTGGGGATATTTTGGCAAACTTTTAGCGAAATTTATTGAGAAACTTTGAAAAAATTCAGAAAAGTTTATATCTCAAAAGTTTCTCAATCAATTTCGCTGAAAGTTTGCCAAAATATCCTTAGAGGTATTTACAAACCTTTTTCAATGTTTTTGCAAGCAGACTATGAATAAATAATGAATTATTAAGCTTTTATTCCTATCTTAATGCTTATCAACGCATCAGCGATTATATACTAAAGTGTGTTACGCAGGGAATCTACGCGCTGATTGGCCAGTCACATGTTGCATAGAATGTCAACATGTAGCCTGAAAACGACCAGCGCATCTGCCTGTGCTAGAACACAGGCAGGCAGGAGACTGTCTCACTCTTCTTCTATATAGAGTGAGAAGCTATTATGTACTCTTGTCATTACCAAACTTACAAAAGCACAAAAAAGTGGTATCCACGCCCATCTCGTAAATGTCAAAAAATGAGTCAGCAATCATGTAGGAACCAAAGATTATTATCTGAAAAATGGAAATTGTCAACTAAAGTTTTACACGATCAACGTAACCATCTTTCTAAAAAAAACTTTAAAAATAAATTGAAATAGACGAAGTTTTGTATTTTGTCAGTTCAGCTTCAAAACAAACATTTCTACTAATTACTAACTAAGTACTGATGGCATTGTAGACTTTAAATAACCTGCTATACGCAAGTAATAATACTCTTCTCTATTCTAGCTAATCGACCAAAACTATGCTTGCGTGCTGTATCAGGACATACAGTAAACCCACCACAATAGGCACATAGTAATAGTTAAGGCCGTGTGTCAGATCGTTCGTCACTGCCCATTTGCCACTGAAAATGTAGAAGGACCAAACACCTGAAAAATACAAAAAAACAATCAGTTACTTTTCCAAACTAACATGCAAATTTCCCTACGAAATTAGTCACACATCTAAGGGCCTTTTCATAAAAAGATTAAAAATCAAAGATTAAAATAAATCTTTTTATGAAAACGACATAGCTATGAAGATTAAAAATATTAAAAGTTCATACTTTGATTGCAGCGTGAATTTTTAATCTTGATTTTATGAAAACATGATTAAACACTTTTAATATTTTTAATATCGCTGATTAATTTTAATATTTTTAATCTTTTTATGAAAAGGCCCTTAGTTCTTTGCACCGCTAGCCTTTTGTTATTCTGAGCACTCAGAAAATAAATTAACTGGATTACATCCAGACAAGGGCGTTGGGGGGTTTTGGTGGGGGGAGTTTTTTTACCTCCGCCCCCCCAAAAGGCAACTTCGCCCCCTCCCGAGACAGGAGCTTCAACCTCTCCCCTGACTTGCTCATGACAGCAAAATCGGTGGCTCACGAAGAAAAACTGGTGGCTCACGAACCTAAAAGAGGCGGACGAACTTTTACACACTGCAATACTGTAAGAGCCAGCGAAATTACACCATTTGTAATGCAGAAGGTATGAATATTGATTTTAATTGATATGTTGTAATTTTGCTTGCCCACCGAACGACCAGACAGCAGTATGAATCGACCCTCCACGTAGATTCGCAGAAATTGGTACAACAAAAACCGGATTCTCATTTATCTACTTAAAAGCCCAGTAGATTTTTTGGGCCATAGCAGTCTACATCCTTCTCAAAGCCATCTCAGTGCGAAAGAATAGCTACTTCTGAGTGAAACTTTACCCCCACACAAATAACACAAAAGACAAAGATCTAGAAAAGTAAAATCGGAATCATCGAACTGGAAACCAAGTTGTATAAAAATAATTGCAGTATAAAATATTTGGCATAACGCTCGAGTGTTGCTTACCAAGCCCCACGACGATCAAGAGTTTTCCCATCAGGAGCAGAAAATCAGTCACCTTGTCCAAAACTACAACCCTGAAAAAACAGATTTGAAATGAAACTCAAGTTCTGAATTCAATAATTAGTGCTATAAATTTCGATGAAAGCTCTGATGATATTATGATAATCATAACATTATTGCAAAAGCTAAAAAATTGCTGAAATTATTAAATAGTTAATTGGAAGTTCACACTGTCACCATAATTATCTATTAATTGCTAAAGCCACACATAAAGCAAATAATCTATTACCTACTTAATTAACGCGAAAAAATTGACCCAAAATTCACCTTACAACGTTCCTCATTAAAAGAAAAAAAGCATCTTTGGCGGAACTGCAAAAATTTTCTCCATAAATAGCTATCTGAAAAACATTGACAACAATTGCAGACATGTTGCATAGCTTGGTTAGCTAATGGTTAAACAAGTTCATCAATGAACAAGCAGAAGCTGTATGCAAAAGGTGTTCTCATTAAGCAGTAAGCTGTAAAGCCCATTGTAAATAGGTAAACCATTTCAAAAATCTGCTGCGCAGCAAAACTTTAAATAAACGGTGTAGCTTATAATATGACAGTGAGTGACAAGGGTACAAAAACGTAACGCCAATTTCACGCGAAAACCTCCGAGAAAATAAGTTTGTCGTTCCAGTTTGCATGTTTGTTTCAATACCTCCCTGCGGTAAACTTGCAAAATGTATGGCAGTGTTCACTGTTTAGGCTACTTAATTGACAACGGAGATTTGATGCTCTTTTTACAAAAACTATTTGTCGCATTCTAATGCCTCCACAAGCTTTTCTCAACTGCAACAACATCTTTTCATTCGAGTACAGCATCGGCAGTCCTGCGTTATTTGAGTTGTGGACCGCATCTACAAGTCGTTCTGTGCTTTAATGATTTGAATTTACCACCTCAAGTGTAGTACGATCCAGGTCAATCTCATTTAGCACTTCAGTTGCTGTAGCAAGTCTTTGTTTGTTCGAAATCGAATTTTTACGGGATGCATGATCGTTGCTAACTTTTTGTGAATCGTTACAGTACACTGTACACTATGTATGCGGGGATTTGGTGTTGGCGGTTAAACGCCAATCGTTGTAGAATACGCATTATTTTGTTCGAATTCGTTTATTTGACCGATCTATTTGTGTCATCAATAAATGGTGCAAATTATAAAACACAGCAAGTAACCACCATTCTTACTAAAACTGTGGACTATATATTTAGAAAAATAATGCATCAGTGCCAATCAGTATCGATCAAGCAATTTACTGTTTTGATGCATACAACTGTGTATAAACAGCATTTTCAATTTTGCTGAGTCTGAATATTACCCCACTTCCTAAATGTATTATGAATTTCTTAAGTTAATCTCCAGCAGTGAAGGTGAACGTAATCTTATGAGGTGAATGTTTTCAAGTAAAATTTTAATCTGGCATTAACACACGCGCTCTCGTCTGTCGTAGTCAACTACAGACGTTAATATAACATTTCTCATACATACATACATACATACATACCTACATACATACACAAACATGCAGAAAATATGTACAGAAGCAATTAAAGCAGTCTGGGTATCAAGAGCACATATTGTGCACTTCGATACCCAGATCTTTCCTAAATGAGCTGCTGCGCTGTGGCGCAGCAGCAAAAATTCCAGGTAAAGTACAAAATGTGAATCTTGAAAATATAAAACATTACAAACTTAAAAACAAGCAAGCTCTTGAGAATTTTGTGCTAGGGTCTAATCAAACAAATATCAATGCTCGGCGCAAAAAAGTAGAACAAAATAGTAGAACAACGGTATCAAATAATGTAAAAGTTATATGTGAACTTATATCAATAGCCAATATAGTCACACAAGATTATGTGTCACTAATGCAGTAGAAAGGTGCGACACTCTTATAGTCTTATGCTTGCCAGTATGAAAACGCGGGTAGGCGCGTCGCAACAAAAATCGAAAGCACCCCCCCCCCCAAGACCAGTCCTTAAGACTTTTGCACATAATCATGGAAACTAAAAGGCTACTGTTTTATACTAAACTAGTAACCTCGGTTCGCATTTGTTCTTGAAGACACAGACAGAACTGATTTTGGGCTGCGGGTGTAAAAAAATTCGAAGAATAGTTTTTGATGATGAGAAAGCTCATAAGTTAGATGAAGTTAGGCTAAAATAAACTTCACATATATACGTCTGACAGGAACAAGCAAGAAGACAAGTATGTACTACGAATCGAGCTAACAATTTAAGTACAAACTACACTTCTTGTTACTGTACATGCTCTTCTATGCAAATTAATAGGCGCACCATAATGTAGGCATTGGTTGTTAAGAATTTGAGAAATTTTTCAAAGCACCAAAAACAGCAACGCATGCATTTGAGAATTCCTTCGGCAATAGCATTGTCGTGGTATTGTTGCAATTTCTCGTCCAAATATTCCAAAATGGCTCTGATTACGCGCACTATTGCCAAAAGCAGGGAACCAAAAGCCAGCGACCCCAGGTGGTATCTCAAATTAAAAAATCGTTGACAAATAAAACAGAATACAGGCAAAAAAACAAGAGTAGATAATATTGAAATGAACTCAGATAAACTCGAGTAAAACTGGGTCATTCTGCTTTTTTAGCCAGATATCATACGTAAGTAAAAACCAACTAAGTGAAATTCTCACACTTTTTCCTGATAGGAAAGACGAAAAAATCGCCTTCATTGGAATACTACGTACGTACATAATTACTGATTGGATATCAAGCTTTAGTGGAAAACATGGATTACAGAATTTTGTCATAGTGTTGAACTAATGATAGAAGACAATGTTATAAACAAGACCAATGTCATGAGCTGTCAAATTATATTACCTGACAGTTCGCCACATAGATGAGAGAACAGGAAAGGCCGGTATGTCTTGGGGCTTATTGAAGGCCCAGTAGTAAGAGGCAAATGCACCAGCCACCACTGTATCGCAGAAAGCAGTGACAAAGAATGAACACCAAAACAGACCGAAAAGGTTGTAGATTTGGAACCAGATTAACAGCCTAAAAGACAGTAATTTCAAAGTTAAATACAAAAATGCAAGTACTAGAGCTAAACTTAAAATTGGTTCTTATTATATTCACACACTTCACATTGTTTATACACACTCCTGATATTATACCACTCAGTTCACAAAACTTTTTAGTATCTACATCTACAAAAATATCGCGTGTCCATCGATTAAATCCTCCAAAAGGCGTTCAGCTTTGTCAATTAAATCGAATTCCGTAACAAACCCTGTCAAAAAATCAACAAAAGGCCAATAATGACTAACGGATGCGTTTTATATCGCACAAACTGGCACTCAGACGATTCATTTCTGGCCAGCTCGCAGTCACACTCCGTCCCGTTCTGGCCGGACTGAAAGGACGCGTCACTGAGGTATTCACAGTACTGTTTGCCGGACGAGGCCAGGTGGATGGCGACGGCGGACCAGGCACTGATCACCAGGATGTGCAGCAGAAAGGGCACGATGGGAAATGCCAGGATGGTGATCATGTGTCCAAGGGCCCTGCAAAAAAGCACACAACACACTGGTTGGGATTCACAAAGCTTGTTCAACTTAGACACGGTTTAAGTAGAACACGTGATCGTATAAAATACACATAGTCTTTAATTACGATGTTCTATTTCATTCAAAAAGGTCGTTTCAGAACGAGTCTAAGGTTAAACACATTTTGTGAATCCCAGCCAATAAGTCCACACACAGAAGGGGAGATGAATAGCAAGACACCAAAATTGTTATTACAAGCCTCGTATAGCACATTCTCACTACCATAACTAGTCAAAGTTATAACAGTGACAAGAGCAAGTTAACATGACATATCCCTTGAGCATCAATAGTAATAAAAACCTACTTGCTGGTTTCACCAATCAGTTCAATGGCAATAGTAATGCGATTGCGAATAAAGAATAGCACAAAGACGGTTATAACAAATATCACCGAAATGATTATAGCTAAAACAAGAATGAAGCCCTTTACGCGAATACAACTACTAAAGCGGTCTACTACGTTCTTAACTGCGAAGCCATAATATAATGGCACGACAAATATACTTAGCTTTTCGTTCATTCGCAAATAAACAATCCAAAGTATTGTTGCTGTACATCTATTAGTGAAAAAATCAGCAATCAGATGAACAAAAATAAAACTATTCACATGTTGTAAAGACAATACATATAAAAAAAATTAGCTTCATTTCATTACGTACACAAATGTGTAAAAACTAAAACAAAAATTCACCAAACACAAGCCAGGTCTGTGTCATTTCCAAATACGCAGGCATATCTCCTGTGATGTGAAACTCCAAACCGTCACCTTTGTACAGGCTGTACCATTTCAACCACATAAAAATTGTACCTGAAATTAAACTACTACAAATAAAGCAAAGATTTGGTTGTGCACAAAAACTACTGTCAAACATTGTTCTGAAGAGCAGTTCAAGGCTCAGTCTAAAAAATTGCAGTGAAATGAAGCTTTAACAGCTGTAAAACTTTGTTTCAAAGTACAAGCAAAATTTTTATGCGTCTAACTTGTACAGACGATTTTTTTACAAAATGGAATATTTTTCATTTATAATAGAATTTGTTCCAAATAAGACTTGAGCAATAATTGAACATTGGACGAAAGCTACATAAACACTATCTGTAACTGTAGCTACCCTTGGGACAAAAATTGCTAAAAATTAGTTAACGAAGTAAAACAAAACCAGAGTCAGAAAAAAATTAAAATTTGCGCTAGGTAGACACATATCCCTACGTAAAAATTTCAAATTAAATAAAGTACAAAAACTAAAAAGTACAAAGGTAAGAAGGAAGGATCTGTGTGAACTGAACTGGGTCTGTGGCTTCATGTTGTACACACAAAGTCCTCAATCAAATTAAGAAAATAATAAAATGAAAAGGATACATTAGAAGTGTAGAATATAGTTCATTAGATTAATATAAAAAATCAAAAACAATAAAAACAACAACACTGATTTTACCTACCAACAGTAAGGACCACCAGCAGCAGGCCAATTGTGACCCAAATGACAGGTCCGGCGAAGATTTGCAACAGTACAACCCACAGAAAGGAAATCATCATTGCTCCGAATAAGAATCTAAAATATGATGACTGTGAATGTACTATAAGGCATTGGTATCTTTTCTGTATAAACAGGGTCCAGTTGCACATATACACAAGAAAAATATGCATTTACAGTTTTTTAACACAACGGTTTTACTAAGTCAACTGCTAATAAGAAGATTTTCACCAAAATTAGATGTTAGATTTTTTTAAGGTTTTTTATTAGTTGACAATTTAAGCTAAAACGACAGTGAAGTTCGTCATAAAATTTATTAAACTGAAGTATACATATAATCCCAGAGTAACTTTCGCACAGGCTAAAACAACTTGCAATATTAGTCTGAATAGTGAGTAGAGGATCGTGACAAAATCAAGTCAGGCGGATAAATCTTGGTTTTCCGAACAATAAGTGTTAAGCAAAATAAACATCAGCACAAACACACTTGAACGCTAACTGTGAAAATTCACTCAAAGATCAAAACCAAGACCATGGTTAGATTAGATGTTGTCCAACAAAAAATAGGATGTAGGAAAATACAATGTTGTCAATTCACCGACTCGTGTGAACCGCACCTCACTTTGATCGCCCTGATTCTACTTACGTTGCGATCACCCACCAAACCCGTCTCAGATCTTCGAATACAGCTTCCGCAAAACCCTTCACTTGCATCATGGCTTTTAGAAACCTGCAAATATTATGTAGCAAATGGTAGCAACAGATTTTGACAATAACGTCGCTAGATGTAACAACTTTTGTGGAACACACAGTAAACACGCAGTCAAATAAGCAATTTAGACAAACAGAATCCTTGATTAAAAACTAATTCATACCGTAACAGCACAATACAAGTGCAAAAAATTAATTAAAAATATAACCATCTGTAACCGTTAACCAGTGTTTCACATCTTTGTCACTGAACACTAGTTCCACAATTCCCAACAAATACAACATATTTTGGTTTATTTTTGCTTACTCTCTCTTAGCATCAAATTCCGTTGGTGTTGGAATAGTTCCCTTGGTGTCGTTGCTGTGATGTTCTGTTTCATTTTTCAGCTTGCTCGTTTCCATTACAGGCTGCATCAAGAGCTTGGGAATGCAGCGACCCACCACCGGAACCTCAGGAACCCAATAGCGGGGACACTCTGTTCGTCTGACCGCGCTTTGTAATTGCCTATTGGATTTCTGGAATACCAAAAACATTTCGAAATCTGGAGTATTAAAGCGCGATATTGGTACAACCGAATTCCAACGCCTGACAAATTAAAACGTATGTAGTAATGAAAATACAGCAAGAATTATAATAACTACACCCTTATTCTTTCTACTAATGCCTGAAACATTCTTTTTTAGTTCGCAGATAAGCACAGCACTTGAAACCAAACAAAACTACAATCACAATCTAGGCGTAGGTACAAAATCACGATTGTATTTCCAAAATTACAATTAATGTACGAACACTACTTCACGAACACAAGGCGGACACTAACCTCAACTGTTTAATGATTCGCTAAGTGTTACACTTGACCTAATAATTGGGTTACAAAATAATAAACTTACAATATGATTGCGAACACTTTCGATGCAGAAAGGTGCCACTTTTTTGTAGATTCCAGGTTCCGGATTTAATGACACATAGTAATCTTCGGGACATTTTTCCACACACACCTTGAACAGTATTACAACAATTATTATTATACAGTATTTTCTAGTGATTTAAATCCTGTATTTTGAAAAATGATGATTTTGACCTTTACAATGCGGTGCCAAGAATTTGGGCTCAAAATCATCCGTAACTTGAGTTGTGTGGGAGCAAAGTTTATATTGAAATCACAAAAACTTCAAAAAAGCAAACTCAAACGAACAAGCAAACAGAAAAACTCAAAATCATTGTTGTCTGTTTTCGGTGAGAGTTTAGCAAGTGTCAGTAAAAAATAGCAAAGTTGCAACCTTGACTATAACACCTAAAATACCTGGGGAGTTGGGCAGCCATGAAAGACAGTGGTATAGCTGATACATCTGGTCAGGTCGAAGAAATATAGACTAGACAGGTTGCTGAAAAAAGGATGCAATGCGCACTCTTCAAACTGTATTATAGTAATTTCAGCAATTTGCGCCAGACCAAAAGTTTGACCAGAAATTGCTGAACCCTGATACAAAACCGGTAGAGTAGTTTCTTGTGATTTTTTAGTATTTTTCATTCGTTCACTAGTCGTGAAACAATGCCGCATAAACTCTGAACTCTACTTTTACTTAACTTTACGTTAACGACTTTTTCAAACGTTACATATTAACTTAAAAACAGTGTACCCCAAACTGCCCTTCAACTGTGAAACTTATTTTTGATGTTAGTGCAGAAGATAAAAAAACAATACCAAAAAATTCAATTACACAAAAAAGATACACTGTGCTTGGTACTGGTAATGTTTCTTGCATCTATGAGGCCCAAAAAACTAAATAAAACAAAAAAATTCGTTCTGGAAATTAAATGTGTACGAGTTTTACCTAAAATCATACTGTAAGCCTACGCCTCCGCACATACGTCCACGAGAATCTGTGGGATGAATCAAGCGCTGAGGATCGCCGGCAAAAAATGCTAAAAAGATAACATTAATTTATTGTTCATTTGGTTTTATAAATTTTATTTTGTTAATTCGATTTGGTCAATTTTAATTCGTATCATTATTTAAAAACGCGAGCAAGCAAGGACACCTTTTTCCTGTCGCTACCTCAGTAGCGACAGGACTTTACATTTGTTTTGCCCTGCGTAAAATGCACGTCTTACATGAAATCACTGTGGCAAATTTGTGAGCGTGTTTGTGCGTAATTTTTCTGTAATGTGTGTGTGCGAGCTGGCCCAGGCGGCCAGCCAGCTAGCTTCGGTTTGTTGTTGCTAGCTAGCTTACTGTAGGGCCGAAATGGCCAAATTAGTCGTTTTCTACTCTTCTTTAAAGCCCTAAACATTATTTTTTATTGACTGACGCTTCAATTATAACTAGGTAAAATGCATTTAATTACCTACTTCCAGAATTCTTAAAAACAAGCAGCAACAAAAAAAGTCATCCCAAAACTAAGTAAAACGCACCTTGGCGGCAGTTTCAAATAGATGTATTCGAAAACAAGTGTTTAATCAGAAAATCGTAATTATTTTGGCATAACAGTTTTATTGGTACCTCAAGTACGCGTTTATTACAGTGTCGTTTATTCTGCAAGCTTAATGTTTAAGTAGGGGTTGCTGTGCAAAACTTCGTCAATCAGAGACTAATTTCAGGTGCATGAGCTAAACTGAAAGACTGAAACAGATTGCATTTACAACTGTGAGTCTTACTAGGTTATAGACGCAAATACGGACAGGTATAAACCAAACTTAAGCATTTTATAGCATGGTGTAAATTTGTAAGCCATAAATGCACCGTGTTTTTTTTTGCAAACACATTGATTTAATAGCTACACAGAACATGCACTAACCGAACAGATATTTGTTTTTGCTAAGGCCCTGTGGTGGTTTGGTTCGTCGGAATTTGTGCCTTAGGTTGGGTAAATTCAGGACATTCACACATCTTAAGCTGCAGAAACCTGGGGTGAGTTATCAGTCACGTCAGAAAACCATGTGTGGGTCGAATGAGGTAGACTTATAGAAAAGAATAATATGTATTTGGGGCTGACAGAGTTGGGGGTTCTGTTGGGTGCAGTGTTGTTAAGCATTCTCCAAGTCCACACAAAAGTCCCAGGCTCGATCCTCTACAGCATTTTTTTCTTTCACAAAATAGGGAAATCCTTCTTCAACATAATTATTTAAAACTAAGTTCGTAAAATTAACGCAAAATTTACAAACGTTTTAAAAAATACCGAAAAAACTTTAGTAAAAGTTGAAATAATGTGAGCGACAGGTTAAACTTCCTTTGAAGGGATTTCTTCCAGCTGATGTCTATTCTACCGATTATATGTTGCAATGACTGTTGGTCATGACTTCAATTATGCTGTGAACGTGGATCAAAACTCAATAAATTTTGCATAAAATTGCTGCTTGTTCCTGTTGGGCCTCAGCCCAACAGGTCTTTAATTTTGATTCTGGTATGTTAACACAATGCTAGCGTTAAAGTGTCAATGTGCGGAGTGTGTTTTGCACGTCTTTTACCTTAGCTATGCATCTGTCATTATTAAAATGCCTTGTAAAATCAGTGTGTTGCTGCTTCTGAGAGTGTAGTTTGAAAATGCAAAAGTCTGACAAAAAGCGCTCGACTAGGAATCGACCACATCCCCTCTAAGTTGCGAACCTAACAGACTAACAACACGGCCAGTCAATTCTGATGCTTCAATAATCATGATGTGAGAAATCGACGAAGGTATTGTGTTCTTTCAAACTGTCATAACTTATTTGCAACAGAGCAATATAAATTTGCAATTATGCATGAGCAAACATGAAGTTCAGTAATTTATCTTTATTTAAGATTATTAATTGAGTAATTAATCAACCTTTCAAGTTCCGACTGCCGAAAGCTTTAAGCTAAGATTTTGCAGTTTCAATGGCTGTAACAGGATAGGCTTTTCATGGAAAACATGCAAATTAAGAAATAAACCTTTCGCTGGCCCAACAGGTTTACGATGGCCTCCGCCAATGTACTTAAAAGTGTATGCTTGATACTTACTGAATACTTTTGCCGAAAACTTAGCTTGTTAGGCTGTATATTCAACTAAGTAATCAAATTTATAAGGATAATAACTAACAATAGCTAAGTAACTAATAAAAGCTAACAAATGTGTACAATAAGATACTCGAATCTCCACTACGACTAAAAGTAGTCAACTAAACTACCAGAAATAGTAGTCAACCTTACCAGAATCAACACCCTACTAAAGCTGGTTGGTTGATCATCCAATTGCATCAAACTTTGATCAGTAAACCGACATTTTGGCAGGAGTTAAATCTGGCAGAGTTGCGTATTGGTCAGTTTAGGCGAATGCACCTATCTTGTTGTCAAGTTAGCTAATGGGAAAAGTGTCATACTCTTCACATCACTAACTATGTACTCTTGGTAGTTGATACTTAAAATACAACCCTTTACAATTAAGACAAGAAATAAGTATTATAAACATCAGCAGCAATACCGAAAACTCCCAGGACAATCCATCCGCAGATGAACACCACAAATATGATGCCACATATTACATCTGTGCAGTGTCTAAAACAACGAAGAGTTAAGAAGCAAATCCCAATGTAAAATGGGCAATCGTGAGCCTATATTATCACTCCGTGAAATGAAATCTGCTGCGCAGCAAATAATGATTTCTGAGCTAAACTTGATTGATTGCTAAACTTGAAAATTGATTCAGTTAAATCCCAGCTAAATTGCAGCTAGCCTCAGTTTTGAACTAAATTTTAAGCGCAAACTGTGCTAAGCTTCATTGGTGAGATCCTTAAACCGATTTAAGCCTTAGCTAAATTGGTACAAGCTAGTCGTCAGCCAAACCGATGTGATCGTGTCTACCGTATGTCTTGTAAATGAGGAACACGTTTAGTGGCTTAGTTTTGAATCCTTAATTCGACTGCGTAGCAGTGTTTAATTTGCATGACCATATGCATATAGCTAAAACAATAGTAAAATTCATGAACTGTGATTGTTATCGTTCACAAACGCATCTAAAAATCAGCACTACTCTGCTTGCCTTAACCTTGTACTGTAAGCCTATGTATTTCTTTCAAATAGTGAGCTGATTGATTAGTGACATCGTGGCTGTCAAGTCCATTACTAAGTATAAAACTGTTAAAAAGACAAAATGGATCTACCATGTATGTCTGTCTAAAACTGTGCGAGATAGTGAGCAAAATTAAACTATGTATACTATCAATGTGACTATGTAAGATTACATGTTAACTTTCTGAGACCAAAGTTGCGAAATGCAAACTGACTTTGTAGTCGAATATGCAAATGAAGTCTATCAGTTCAACAAGCTCTTCTGCTGAGTGAGCAGTTGTTAAATTGTGAGGTTTGAGTGTCAATACTCCGCAGAAAATATTAAACGCGGCCATTATTTTTGGATAAAAGATTTTTAAGTCCACCGTGCTGCTCACATTTACTGCTGAGTAGCTAAAAGCCTGTCTTAACACAAAAAACTGAGAAATTTTCGAATCAAAGGCTTATTTACAAAAAAAATAATAAAAAATCACACTCACATTTTAAAAAGGTGATCTCGCCGAGATTCGAACTCGGATCCTTAGATTCAGAGTCATGATCACTTACCACTGGACCACTGAGACCACAATGAAAGACTTTCATTACCACTCCTAAGCTGAGCTTCCACGTTAGGGTACAAATTATAAAGGTCACAAACAGTGTTACGTTATGGTCGAATTATGATCCGTGTAACATGCGCGCTTGCAAAAATATCACTTGTGATCATCAGCAGCTGTAAATTTGTCATACAATTTTGATCATCCATCATAGGCTGTAAAAATGTTTCATTAGGTGTGATGTGATCGATCTAAGTATATTAATGGCAATTTTGAAGTTTGAATATCAGCGAGGTTGGCTCAGTTAGTAGTGCTGCGTGCATCTACAGAGCCTCTGATCAATGATCAGAATGTTGGTGGTTCGAATCCGCCCCGGAGCTGGATATTTTGCATTCTGCAGCATTTCCAGAACATGAAAATTCAGCCACGTTATATGATATGTGACGGATCGGAGAGGTACCTGCCCTTCTAGTGTTGATTAACGCTAGAATTTCGACCTACCCAGAATAACGTAGGAATATGAAAATCTAAATATAGTATATACGCGGCCCCTTATACGCGGCCCCTGAGAGGGCCGCGTAAAAACAGTGCAGGTAGTAGGTACGTACATTTTTACAAGAGAGATGCCGACCAGCATGCACTAAGCACCGCTGCCTCAGACGCTTTTACACACACACACTCATGTTCACACATACACAGACACAAACACAACTTATCAAAAGATACACAAACGCACACACAATTCGGTCGGGCGGGTCCGGTCCGGGCGGGCGGGGGGGGGCCCGGCGGGGCGGGGCGGGGTGAGTTCCCAACCCGCGGCCGGCGGGGGCGTGCGGGAAAATTGGGGAAAAAAATTTGGGTAAATTTTTTTTTTTTTTAAAAAAAAATTTGGGAGAAGAAAGGAGAGAAGAAGGGGGAGACCTAATATTAAAAAAAAAAAAAAAAAAAAAGAAAAAAAATTAGGTGTAAGAGGGTATAGAAGCGGAGAGAAGCGGGGGGGGGGGGCGGGGCGGGGGGGGGGGGGGGGGGGGGCGGGGGGGGGGGGGGGGGGGAAAAAATTTCGACCCGTTGCGAACTCTAACACACAATTCTCACCAAACTACACGTTACCGTTGTTCACATCTCCTTCTAAAGACGCCTGATGTTACATATCGCTGCTTATTATGATGCTGTGATGCCTGCTGTTATTTTTAAATATCGTTAAATCGCTGCTAAAAACGCAATTACCCCCTTAATAGGCCAATAATGATTCTTCAAACAGTCCTGTAAAATGCTTAGTCGAATACAAAGAGACAAAATATGTGACTACTGAAAATTTGTCAACCAAGTTACCACAACAGTGTTGAATGATATTGGACGAATGTGTCACAAAACTATCAATAAGCATCAGTTAAACTCACTAACATTTCAAACTTTAATATGCCCAGAGCGCTTGCGTTCACCTTTCAGAAATTCATCTTTCAGAAAGTCACCTTTCAGAAAAGATTTTCTCACCGTTCACCTTTCAGAAAACTGAAATTTCTCAACGTTCACCTTTGAGAAAACCAAAATGTTGGAACATTCACCTTTCAGAAAGTTGAAATTTGGGAACGTTCACCTTTCAGAAAGATTAAATTTTGGAACGTTCACATTTCAGAAAGATAAAATTTTTGAATTGTCATCTTTTTTGTAATCTGATTGGACCTTATTATGGCTTATTTTTCTTTAATTAAGCAAATTCTTATTAATTCTTTTTTTATTTTATTAAAGCATTGGTTCCAGTTTGTTACATATGGATGCGCCTTCTTTGGGGCTACATTGTGTGCAAATTTGAAGCGAATCGGAGAACCTAAAATTTTCACTTATACAGGTAGCCCCCCCCACTTAATTAAAGAAAAATAAGCCATAATAAGGTCCAATCAGATTACAAAAAGATGACAATTCAAAAGTTTTATCTTTCTGAAAGGTGAACGTTCCAAAATTTTATCTTTCTGAAAGGTGAACGTTCCCAAATTTCAACTTTCTGAAAGGTGAACGTTCCAACATTTTGGCTTTCTGGAAGGAGAACGTTGAGAAATTTAAGTTTTCTGAAAGGTGAACGCTGAGAAAATCTTTTCTGAAACGTGACTTTCTGAAAGGTGAATTTCTGAAAGGTGAACGCAAACCGGCCAGAGGCCAGCATTCACTTACCTTCCTTCTATTGGTCCTTTAAAATGAGGGTCGTGCTGCCGTGGCTTGCCTGTAATAGAAAAATAAAAGCAGTCATAACCTAAGTTGAATCAAGTTAATATATATTTCAAATTCAGACTATTATCCTGTTTCACTCAGACAACATGAACGCGGTATGACATGCTGCGCGACGACCACATGAGTGTACATTAGCTCCAAATGAAGCGCAACGTAACATCAGTGTGAGATAAAGTAATATGTCAGTGAAGCGTCACCTTATATAGTATCAAGAGTAAATAATAGTGTCTCTTCTATAGAGCTAGACACTACTATGTACTCTTGATAGTATACTATACCACAACATAGTAGATACCCATGAGGTGTGTTAGGGACTTGAGGGCATCATGTGGAAACTTTAGCCGTCAATGTGAAATTTCTAGTTATCTCAATCAAATTAGCTCACCCCCTTATCCAAAATGGATTTAGCGGATTTGATTTAGCGGATTTAGCGCTGCTAAATCTGTTATCCAAAAATTCCAGGATTTAGCCGATTTAGCGGATTCAGCGCGCGCCTAAATCCGATAAATCCAATAAATCTAAAACAATTTTGGATAAGCGTCTTAAGGTGGCGCTCCGAATAACTTCCATAACTTTATTATCTTATAAGTCGACGTAGGTTCTAGCTAGAATGAATTTCGTTTAAATATATTGAAGCCTGTTACAAAGCTCTGTTTCTAAGTAAGTTTCACGTGCCTGCTGCCTTGTTCTGATTTTTTATCACCGATTGAAAATTTCTATTTCCGCTAAATGCGCATAATTTTTCAAACGGCATAACTGAGCGAAACTTTGTTCAAATTTTACGATCTATAGCTTAAACTGTAGGTAATTATGTTGCCGAGGTGTATCTTTTCTTATAATTTTAATCCAATTGTTTTGGTTCAAAATACACTAGTTTTTCTAAAATTGGTCAACTTGAAATCGCTGCAGAATTTTACCAAAAACAGAAATCAACATTTTCGAAGAAGGTACACCTGAATCTACTTATTTTCTAACTTTAAGTCAAATTTCACAATGAAAAAACGACATGGAGGAGAGCTATCACGATTCAAAAAAGGCTATTGTCGATCAGAAAAATCTGAGGTTTGCCCACACAAACGACAGTGTCAAAAAATAGAGCGTATTTTTTAATGCAAATAACCATTGAGAAAAGTTGGAGAAGCGAAAAAGTAGCTAACGAAAAATTAGCTTAATAGTGTAGAAAAATAGTGCATTTTTGTCAATATCGCTCAACGTAATTTGAAAATTTTTTTACAAATGTTTGCCTACACAAACGACTTTTTAAAAAGTTGCAGTCACCTATTATCTGCGGAAAAACGTTATCAAAAGTAACAAAAGCCATGTACAATTTTTCGGAAAATCGATTTGAAGATCTTGCCATATCAAAATTCAGGTAAAAAAATTAATTTCAACAAAACTACATGTTATGTATATCAAACGAAAGTTAATTCACTGCTGAACAACCTTTCTTCAAGAACAAAGACCTGAAAACGTGACTGAAAAGTTTTACTGCCCAAAGTCAGTTATTCGGAGCGCCACCTTAAGGGGGGGGCTACCCAGGTCAAGAATCAAAGTTCTCCGATTTTGCTTATTTTCACACATGTTACTCCCCCAAGGCACCTCTACCTCAGATAAGAACAATTAAGCTTGAAGGTGCACTTTTGGTTCAGTGCGTTTGTCAGTGTATTTACATAGGCAAAAGTACGCCAAAAAGCCGAAAAGTAGCCCTTATTTGAACAGTTCTAGCACAAACCACATTAAGCCAATCAGGCTGAAACTTGGCATAGTAGTAGCCCACATGTATGCGCAAAATCGTATGATCCGGATTTTTGATATGTATTTTCAAAACCAAAATCGAGGGCGAAATGTGAAAAAATGGCCGTTTTTTGGACCCGCCAAATTTGAGTGATTTTACATTTGACGTCATTGCTCAGGCCATGGGCAAAAATTTAAAAAAATGGATCATAGAGGTTGAGATATGACGTTAGGCTATCGAATCATGTAAAAATCAGCTTCGTCAGTGTTAACAAAAATTTCGAGTAAAGGAGCGCTTTGCAACCACAAAAAACTTTTTTGCGCCTATGATTTACACGTAAAATTGAATTTTTGGGAGCCCCTGGTGAAAAATTGGCAAAAGCATTGGTTCCAGTTTGTTACATCTGCGATGCGCCTTCCCTGGGGCTACATTGTGTGCAAATTTGAAGCGAATCGGAGAACCTAAAATTTTCACTTTTTCAGCTAGCCCCCCCCCACTTTTTCAGGTGTCGCGAAAGCAGTCGATTTTGCGCGACTATAAAACTTTTTCAGTGCAACATAGGTCCTTGTTCTTTATATATTCTAAAAATATGTTTTAAAGCAAATATTTTTGCCAAGTTTCAGCAAAAGTGATGCAGCATACACTTAGCAGTGAAGTCGCAAAGTTGGAAAAATGGCGTTTTGAAAACCTATTCACATTCGATAATTTCGTCACAATTAAAAAAATTTTTTGTTCAGATTTTTTACGAAAATTAAAAGCACATATGCTCTAGTTTATGCACACAAAAGTTAGTTCGAATTGCTTGAGTGGTTGTAGAGTAATGCCAGTTTGAACTGTGAAACTGTGCGTAACCTGTAAAGTACTCACAGCAATAATGATAAATTGTAAACAAGCAGCAGTTTGCTGCAAAAGAAAAACAGAAAGAATTTTACAGGAGTTTGTCACATCTGACAAAAAACCTGTTGCGAGCTCATTTTTTATTCCAACTTGGATAAAAACTTTCACCAAACTGCTAAATTCTATTGGAAACATCTTTTAAGGAAAACTAAGGCACTGTGGCTAAAGAAATAGAAAAAAGCCAATCAACTGTGCTTGAGCAATGAGCTGGATTTGATTCATACCCGAATCAAACAGGTTAAAACGTTCAAACCTGTCACAGACTTTTCCTGTAGAACTATTTTCTAAATATCACTTGGGGACTATCGCATTTGCATGAAAACATAGTTTGAAAAATAGCGAACATGTGCTGCCAGAATCCGTGTGCACACTAAATTTTAAAATATTTTTATAAAAAACGATAAGGAGCACTATTTGGCTTTATTTTCCAACCAGCAGTTTTGTCAAGCTCAATTCTTATGACTCAATCAAATTCTTTAAGCGAACATACGCGGACGGCCATGACTAAGCAAAAAGAGGCTTGCTTTCTCCTCTCGCCCACTCGATTTATTATGTACTTCTATAAAGTTATTATAAGACAAATATGCTAAACACTGGAAAATAAAAGTTTTGTGCAAAAGGTTGCGCGCAAAATATGGTAGTTAAAAACCCTTCATTCACATACTGTAACAAAATGTCCAATTGTAACAAAATGACACAATTTGACTGTAAACCCTTTACTTGGTGATAACGTCATTTTTCAGTAAATGCCAAAATGCCAGTTTTGAACCTGGAATTTCACATGTTAACCCCATACATAAGAAACTTGGCTAAACTTTTGTATCAACTACAACTGAAACTTTGTCAACAACACTAGCGTAGTATGCATTTTTGACAGTCAAGAAAAAAGCATCAGCAAAAACCCGAAGCAGTTCCAAATAGGAACATTCATACCTGAATCAAACGGGTTAAAACCGTGAAACTTGTCACACACTTTTTCTTCGGAAACAGTTCGTCGATTTTACTTGGAGACTGTTAGAGCAATTAGATTTGTGCACATAGGACATAAAGAGCTACATTTGACTAATACCCCAATCGTATGGGTTATCAACAATGCGAAATGCACACAATTAACGAATGAACAGACACAATTCTCAAACACACCCATGTGCACGTACATGCGCACAATCACCGTGATCAAAGCACACACAGACGCGCACAGATCTCTCGCTCTCAAGCTTTATGTTGCCACTTCACAGAAATTCTACAGACAGAAGCCAGCTTGCCGTGCAAGTCATCCACAGGCATTATAAATTATACACACACGCACACACACCTACGGCTAATTTTATCACACAGCCTTACGTTTTGTACTAGGGTCATCATAAGGACCTGTTGCGGTGTGCCGCAACAGGAAAAAATTAGACACTTATTTTGAAAGCAAACGAAAAACGAACCTTCATTTTTCATTTTTCTTATTTGTGGCAAAAAATTGTGCGTCAAAACATTACATGTACTTCACAAGCTGGCCAATCTGATATCTGGCTTGTTTTTTTGAACTTTTATGTCTCTATTGTGCGATGTCTGGCTCACAAATGGTGATTGTTTAAAAATATTGGTAGATATTGGTAGTCTAGTGTCTGGCAGTATTTATTTGACACCATATGGCATATCACTAGTTTCTCAGTGAACGTACAGTTTCAAAGCAAAAAGTTGTCATTTTGCAGCCTTGGAGCAAAACTGCTTTGGCGACACAACCACGTTAACTGAATATGCTACATAAATCTGCTAAATCCTAAATCTGCAAAATCCGCTAAATTTATGAATTTTGGATAACACTTTCAGACTGTTGTTCTGCACAACTTGACTTTGCGCATTTGGCTCACTAACCATTTTCGCCTGTAACTTTAGTTACGCGTAACCGTTTTGAACGTTCACTACACCAATCGAAAGCTCTGAAATTGCACTTTTTATTCATGTAATTTTTATGAATTTTTGGATTAGTTTCGAATAAACTTTCATATTGTTTTTTCCTGCTCAAATTCATTTTGCCCAGTGGAGTCCCTTGTCATTTCGCTTGTCGCTAGTAACTTCGGTTATGCGCAACGGTTTTGATCGTTCAGTACACCAATTGAAAGCTCAAAACTTGGCGTTCTTATGTATGTTAGGTGCTTTCTAGTTTTTGCCTCAGTTTTAAAAAACAGCAGGTTTGTAAGACAACTTTGATAACAGCATTTGGAATTTTTTAGTTTTTAAGATGGCGCTCCAGGCCATGAATTGCATCACGAAATCTTAACGCTAACTGAATATATACATAGTACACATCTAACACCAAGAGGACATATCTATGGAAAGGTATGACAATGACACTCTCCTTTTTAAGACGTGGGCCTTGCGTCCAATGCGGAGCGCAAAATAGCTTTTTCTGTACGGTTTGGGGGGGGGGGGGTACCGCCCCCCTCGGTTCAAAACATAGTGCTCAAGTGACTCAACTGAGAAGGAGGGTATCGCCACACATTTCAAGATACTGAGAAAAGCCTTCAACGTCTTCAACTGAGGGGGGGTCCGGCCCCTCAGTGCAGCACATCAGCGAAAGGCTTTGTCAGTGTATTGAACTGAAACGGGGGTTATGCCCACCAAGAACGGAACTGTCGTTTTGAAGTTGATATTTTACTTTAGGGAGCTTAATATTATGCCTTGCGTCTTGCGTCCAGGAGCGCAAAACAGCCCAGTTATATTCGGTTTTGAGGGGGAGGGGGTACTTCCCAGTTCGAGACCAAGTCCATAGGCCATGAGCCTGCAGATCTATATCAATTCTCTTACCGTAAGGCTCATCCTGACTCTGAGGATGAATCATCGTTCGCAAATAATAAATAATATCAGATAAGTACCAAAAACTACCATAATAGTTAAGAATCCGCTGCCAAACTAGCCTAAGCTACTAAAAATAGTCGGTGTTATACACATTCCATACATATGTACACATACCATAGATGATAGAAATAATAGAAATACGTAATCCTAACATTAGCGAGGTGTCAATATGAGTCTCGTCCCAATAGCTTAAGGGGGTAGTGTCGCGAAAGCAGTCGATTTTGCGTAACTGTAAAACATTTTTAGAAACAAATAAGTAGGGATGTACCGAAAATTCGGTATTCGGTATTCGGTATTCGGTTTTCGGCCGAAAAACGGGTATTCGGTATTCGGTACCGAAAAGTCAATTTTCGGCCGAATACCGAATAGTTAGAAAATCATGAAAATTCCAGATCAAGGAACGTGTAGAATAAGAACTCATTTAGTTAATCCTTCAATTAGCACTACACTTCGACCTGATATGTACACAAAAAACATTAAAACTATCTATTTTAGCTAATAACCTCTAATTAGCATTTGTGAGGCGTATAACAGAGCACATACATACATCTGCATGAATGTATATCTGCGTGAATTTTTGATGGAGGCTTATCAGTATTGTCAAAAAAATTGAAAATGCCAGTAAACTCTGCAAGGTTCACAAGCAGTTTAATAACTGCCACACTTCACTCCAAAAACAGCCCAAGACCCTGAGACAGCCGGGGTGAACAGGATTAACCTTCATGAAAGATAAAAGCAAAGAACACAAAGCCGTAAGTTGCAGGTGTCTGAGAGCTTGGGGTAGCAGCCTTCAAAAACAAATAGAAATTCTTTTGATTTTCAGGCCAAATTTGGTCAGTTGGAGACGTATATATCGGAAATTTTTTATTCATCGGTAGCTGAAAAAGTGTAGGCCAGTTGGCCTCAATCACTGAAAAAATTTAGGCCAATTTGGAAAAATTTAGGTCATGGCCTTAGCTATGGCATAAAAAACCACAGGTTTGCAAGAAGCAAAAAGTTGACTACACGACGGGGGTATATTCGACAGCACACTGGCACAATACTTATTTGTATATTGGTATGATAATACTGGCTTATATACATATGTAGCATGTTGAACATGTTTCTACGTTAAAAACATGTGAGTTAGCATTTACCGCCTAAACCGAATCTGTGCCGATATTGTGTATGTAGTTGTTACGCTCAAAGTTGCATGTTTCGGCATTGTTTCTGAAACTTTTTAGGTGGGGATGTCTCTTTTCATCCCCAAAAAGACTGTCCCACTCCACCCCGGGGTACTATACGTAGTATTTATATACTTATCTATACGTAATATTTTATTTTTCTGGATCTTTAAAATCTGAGAAAACTTTGCTTGGCAAATGACAACTATTCGGTATTCGGTATTCGGTTTTCGGCCGAAAATAAAAAAACCGAATATTCGGTATTCGGTATTCGGTGAAATTTTTTCGGTCCCATCCCTACAAATAAGACATCATTCTTTATATATTTTGAAAATATATGTTGAGGCAAGTATTTTCGCCAAGTTTCATCAAAATTGATGCAGTATACTGTTTGCAGTGAGGTCGCAAAGTCGGAAAAATGACGTTTTAAAAACATTCACATTCTATTTTTTCGTCACAATTATCTACTTATTTGTTTAGTTTGTTTACATAGACTAAAAGGACATATGTTGTAGTTTATGCACACAAAATTTAGTGCAAATTGCTTGAGTGGTTGCGGAGTAATACCTGTTTGAACTGTGAAACTGTGCGTAAGCAGTGAAGTACTCACAGCAATAATGATAAATTGTGAAAAATTTAGACGGTTATTTTAAAATCAAAAGAAAAACGAACCTTCATTTTTCTTTTTTCTTATTTGTGGCAAAAAACTGTGTGTCGACACGTTATGTGTGCTTCACAAGCTGGCCAATCTGATATCTGGCTGAATTTTTTGTATTTTCATGTCCTTATTGTGTGATGCCTGGCTTACAATCGGTGATTGGTTCAAGATATTGGTAGATATTGGTAGTCTACTGTCTGGCAGTACTTATTTAACACAGTATAGCATTGGACTAGCTTCTCAGTGAACGTACAAGTTCAAAGCAAAAAGATCTCTTTTTGCAACCTATGAGCAAAACTGCTTTCGCGACACTACCCCCTTAAGGGGGTAGTGTCGCGAAAGCAGTCGATTTTGCATAACTGTAAAACATTTTTAGAAAAAAATAAGACTTTGTTCTTTCTATATTTTGAAAATATATGTTGAGGCAAGTATTTTCGCCAAGTTTCATCAAAGTTGATGCAGTACAGTAAAATGGGGCAAGACGAGCCACGGGGGTTACACGAGCCGGTGCAAGGCTCAGGGACTTATGTCGCCTTGCGTTCATCACCACTTTTTCAAACCATATTTTTTGTTGTTCTATCATTACTAGCAAGTGTAGAACTTTCGTTAGGACCAAAAAACTTAACAATGTATTGCAAAAATTCGAAACTAAGCTTTCAAAAGTGAAGTATGTCATTTTCGGAATTTTCTAACTATTTTCATGAAATCAACTGTAACTGACTGTAATAATGACGTATATATATCTGCAATTTTTAGGTCAGAAAAAGCGCAAGAGATTGGACATAACAGTTGTATACAAATTAACAATAGAGCTTACGTTACTGCTGCGCAAATTGTACGGGCTCCCATTGCCCCACATATACGTACTAAAGGCTCTTGTTACCCCATGGCTAATTTTTTCACAAAATTTAATAATATTTTGTGTTTACAAGATATTTAGAACATGCTATCTCTCAGAAAATAGTACAGAATGTTTACTAAAGCACTCATGAGAACGAATACTTGTGAAATTTGGTCGGAAATGGCACTAAAATTCCGAAAACTATATATACAATGAAAAAATGAAGACTGTCAGCTTTTATAGGCCCGATTGTTGAGCATGACATGGCTAAAACTGCATTTAAAAACAATTCTGCCAGAATTTGTGCAAACTTCCTAGCTTAAGAAGAACATCAATTTGTAAAAAAGGTGCAGAAATTGCAAAGTATATATGTTATATAATATTATACGTTAACGTTGGCGGGTGGATTGTGGCAGTCTATGCACCCCCGAAATCTCGCACTAATTGGCTCATTGGTCAAGTTATTAACATTGATTTAGCGGTGCATATTATGCAGGCTATTTTGTTGGAAGAGGTGAAACAAGAAATGTCGGCCACGGATTATGACCACCGATTCTTAAAGTGACCGCGACGCGACGATGTGATGGACCTGTTTTTGAAAGAAATTTTGTGTGAAAACGACGCCAAACACTTGGCGGTTTTTTCTGGCAGTAACGCCGACTTCAAAATTAGCTCCAAAACTGTTGCTGATGAGATTGAAGACTGTTTGACCGAGTACGTGATTCGCCAATAGGCGAAATTTTGAAAAATGGAAGGTTTTTTCCATTTTGTTGCAGCAGCATAAGTGGAAAGGTCTTGTTGATTTTTTTGTTTGTTTGGGGTTTTTAATAGTGGCATTTTTATTTAAAAATAAAGAAAAAAGGATTGAAAAACTGTGAAACCGATTTCTGGACTTCTAAAGTTTCACATTTTTGGCACCAAATTTGGTCAATTTCGTCCCTTATTTTTCTGAATGTGTTCACAACCTGCTATAAAAAATGATTTATAGTAAATCGCAGTATGTCAGTCTATTATACTTAGCCGTTCATTTCTAGTTTGATGGAACTGTATTGTTTTTTTCGTGAGTAGACTTTTGAAATTGGAAAAATTTGCCTTTTTGAATCTTCATTTTTTCGTAAAGTGGTGAATTTATGGAATACAAGACCCATCAAATACAATTTTTAGAGCTCTCGTTAAGTTCTAAATATTGGGGTGACAAGAGCAGAGCATTCTGGTTGACCTAGGCCGATTTTTGAGGTTGTTGGCTAATGTTGCCCACATCGTGGGGTAACGGGAGCCACTGATGTTTTTCGGGCAAATTTCGCCCATAGTAGCAAAAATGTGAAAAATAGAAATGTGCTGCGATAGGGGCGCCAGCCATCTACATTTTGGTGAAAAAAGAAATACAATAGCGATACCCATCAAAAATGGCATCAACTCAAAAGTGGCTCCCTGGCTCCTATTGCCCCATTT
>JASANF010020032.1:0-29132 GCA_030248245.1 Trissonchulus sp. WLG1_4 | reverse complement strand
CTTAAGCAACGAGCCTACATTGTTGGAACAAGTTCCAGTAAGCGTTCAAAAAATTGTACAAAAGTTCCAGCTGTCAAATTGACCCAATATTTTTTTAGGTGGCGGTTTTCCTGAAGTGGATGAAAATAGTGGGAGTGAATTGGACTTTTGTACAATTTGGCCAAACGAAATATGGACAGTTTCACTCTTCCAGATTCCACCGGAAGCACTAAGTTCATTTTGGGAGGTACGGCAACTCCAATTGTTTTTTTGCTGATTTAGTTATGATTTTTTTGTTTATTTTTTTAATAAATTAATAACATAAACATATATAAATTAATTATTATAATAAACATATAATTATTTATGCATTATCACTTTATATTATCAAGAGTAATGGTGGGAACAGTATGACACTCTTACTAATGGTCAGCTTGGTTGCGCAGTAGTTGCGCATTAGCAGCCAAAAGCAACGTGAAAACAGACGTCTACCAGACTTCAGTACCATACCTAAACAGGACAGTGTTAACACTAGACTCAGAACAGACTCCTACCCGAATCCGGTCAGGTAATAAACTAGTAAATGATGAGCCAGGCAGATCAGAAACACGTTTTAATTCCGCCCACAAAAACAATAGCCTACTACCGTAATCTCGTGTGTGAGCAAAACTTTGATTGGAAGTTTACCTACTGCAGAACGAAGCTAAAATTTGATTGGCTGACGGCAAATAATTGGTATTGGCTTTCACTCAGCTGAGACTGTGAGTCCAACTAATCAAGTACTATTTGGAAAGACGCTGAGGTGATTCCTACATTCCTAGTAAATATAGGTAACTAAACTTTTAATCAATTTGATTAATCAACTTAATTTAAGTTAAATTATCACGTTTATCTAATCTGGTTCGTCCGATTTAAAAGGCCTAATTCATCTGTTATAAACCAGACTTTTATAATCTAATAATTTTAGGTGCAACGGCCAAACTGAGCAACAAAAATATCAAACTGGAAACCCTGGATACCGCCGAACATATCGCCGCCGTCTTCAGCGTAGCAATTCTCTTTCTCCTCTGTCTCACCAAATCGTCGGCAAATCTAGGCGCGCGTCTTCCATCCTTTTCTAAAATCGGCCGGCCGCTCGCCTCTGGTTTTGGCCGCCGGTTTCGGCCACCAACATCCGATAAGCCACGATTGGGCCAATCATAGCAGTTCTGGGGAGCCGCTAGTTCCCACCGCCGGGTTGGGGCCGCAAACCGCCACGAATCCTGATTGGACGAACCACAGCACGGCTGCCAATCAAAGGGGGAGTGTGAATTTAATTGGCTAAGCTGGAGCACGCCGCCCCCAGCTTTTGGTAGCGAAGCGATGCTGAACTCTGAACCCTATGTTGCTTATTCTAACGCTCACTGGAACGATGCTTCGGGAAACACTGAGGAAATCAGCCTCAGCGTTATGTAACTGGCTTGAAACCATAATAGCACAAGTTTCGTTCTTGAGTGTAATTTAACTTATTCACTTTGGACTTTGAAGTGCATCTGTGATTTTTTCCAGTTATTTGTTATTATCATTATTGTTCTCATGTATTTGAACTGTGTTAAAAAAGTCCATTCTGGTTTAATAAAGTTCCTAAATTAATCTGTTTTGCTTTTTATTAACTTGATCATGCTTTTCGTTGTGGGAAGAGGGCTAATGTTACAGTTCTTTCGAATCGCACTCCCGCCACTACAGAGAACAGAGTAGTCGGGTTTAACCACCAAACCTAAATTTTGGCTCCTTTTGAAAGTCTCCATGTAATTGAGCTTGGTGAGCTTAGTCGATTTCGTTCAATAACATGGTTTAACAAGCTGTTTCAAACATAGTTTAGGTATTTGACAGAGTAAAAACAACGTATTATGTAGCTAATATTTACTCATTAATATTGCTATAAAAAGAACTAATTACAAACCACTTATTACAGTCATTATTGGTAATCGACGCAGTTTAATAAAAAAATATTGAGCACAATCTGCACATAAAGTTTAAGCTGTCATTTCCTACAGTGTCAGTTCCCAACATTTGGTAAAACAAGTTTTAACTTATTCGAAAAAAGTTAGCACAAAATTTTAAAAAATTTGTTCTTCGGTGAAAATGCCGCATTAAACCAATCGGTTGTGGTTCGATATATTTAGTTTGTAAAATGATATTGAGGATACCTCCCATAAAGTACTGAATAGAATAAATTTTAATGATGATTGGTTTGTGTGATCATACTATTCTATTTATTAATCACTGATAAATTTACAAGCAACAGTTATCGATTTGTCAACACAAAGGACGCCCTGCATCCACTAGGGTCACGTCATCAATACCAAGAAATCCCGTACCGCTGAGGTTTTCGGCAATGAACTGGATCTGAAACAGACATTCCACCCATAGTATTATGCAAAACTAAACGTTCAAAAACCTGATTTCTGAAATTCTGACACTGAAATTCCAAAAAATCTGAAATTTTCTACAAATCGATAACGTCCAATTTAGAGTATTTTTATAAAGTCCATTAATGAAAATTTATTAAAATGTCTAAAAAATGGACATTTTTACCATAAACGACATAAATGGATCATTTTTATTGACAATATTCACGCCGTTATTTACGGCGACGTTCACGGCATATATAGTTTTGGGAAAAGTTTCCTGTACGCATAGGGCGCTCTTGGGTCAACAAAGAGCACTTATGTTTTCGTTTTTTGCTAGCATTTCAAGGAATTTTTTTATCTACCTTATGTGGGTCAAAAGTGCGCATAGTGAAACAATTTAGGTTGCAATTCAACTAAACGGACCAATCTAAAAGTTTTTTAAACTTTGACTTCTACAACAAAACCTAATTCCACGAGAGTTCAAAAAACCATAACGCACAGTAGTTTTTTGTCTTGTGGGATCTCCGGGAATTTTTACAACCTCCCGATGCCAGCGAGAGCCGTCCGGACTAATGCCGCTCATTTCCGTAAAAGTTCGCAAACACGAGCCCCGGTCGTTATTTAGGCAAATTTTCAGTATCGAGTCCAACGAGGTTTGATAGCGCCAAAACTGTAACTCAGTGGTTTTAGAGGGAAGCGTGAATTGGGCCGATTCTACGCTGGCTGGCTGGTTGCTAAAATCGCCCGCAGCTACCATGTAGGAATCGCTGAATTCTGAAACAAAAGCAGCCGCTGAGATTATCAATTGATGCTAGGCTAAAGTCATTCTTGGTCGTGTGAACACTCGCATTTAAAAATAGCCAATATGAGCGAGTAACTGTTAAGCCCGGTTCTTACTTGTCCTTGTCCTTGTCCCTGTCGTTTTGTCCTCAAGCGATTCCAGAAAACGACCCAGTCAAATGACCCAATTTTGTATGAGAACAAGTATGTTGCGAACAGCCAACTTGTATGCGAAAAACTAGACCAAAGGATGAACCGGGCTTAACGAATAACGAGTATCACATAAAAATTCAATTTTACTGTTGTTGAGCTTTGTAAAAAGGATGAAAAGAACGATCTTTCTATATACACTCTAACGGCCCTGCTAATTGATCTTATATGACATATCCGCATGTCCACCGAGTTATTTGTCGGTTCTGAGACTGGTTTGAAAATCACTAAATTAGCTATAATATATATAGCTATAGTTTTTTAGCTACCGTTGCAGGCTGTAAGTATGAATCGACTCTTACTTTTTCTGCCATATCTGTCTCGATTAATTCCAGTCACTGGATTTCCAATGGGACCTTGCTGCACAAACCATTTGGAGCCCTGATCTCTGCTAGAACCCACTCGATACCCACAAGGGCCTGCTTCAAAATCGCAGCTGACTGCTCTGCAAGCTTCGTTTAGGTTTTCAGGCTAAAACATTTGTAGAACCAAATCTGCAATAGAAAAAAGAAATAGATAATTTGTGCATTTGTAATTAGGCATTTGTGGCAGCTGAAACCGACTGAAAATAGCTGGACTTTTATGCTTTTTTTAGTCCGTAAGGGTGCCCTTTTTGTCCGCAAAAGAAAGTTAGAGGAGATAAGTTCACTTTATCAAGTCCACGTTGCTTGTGTCTGACCTTCTGCCTGTACAAAATTTGGGCCGAACCGCTTGCCCGAAACGGAATGACTCCATCTCAACTCCATATGAAATTCTGCTATCTGATTTTTAAAATAATCGCTCGCGCCTAGAGTCTGACAAAAAACCGCAAAACCCAGAGAGAAAAACACGTGGCGGTACTTTCAAGCCTATTTGCTGTACTTTTTGTACCATACATGTATGAGGGGGGATGGGGGAAACCTTTCCCCCCCCCCCAAAATCGAGGGGCGGGGGGGAGGGTTCCCAAAATTTGGGCAAAACTTTTGAAAAATGGCCCTTTTTGCGAAATTTTTGCAAAATTTTGCTAAATTTAGGGTATTTTTGGTCGACCAGGAGGGAGGGACCCCACAATTTGGTCGGACCCCCCAAAATTTTGAACCCGTTATAATATGTATGCTTTATAGTTGAACTTTGGTTTGCTTTGCTTAAACTTGTTTTTTTTTCTGATGAAATCGCGTGTTTTTATTATCTTATGGTTCATTATCAAAAAGCGCACAACTGTTGCACAAACATGATTTTTTCTTCATAATATCGAGCCAAACCCGTAGTATCAACACATTCCTTTTATACTCCCATACCTCTGGCTTAGGCGCAAGCGTAGTGGCGGACGTTGTGGGCGGTAACGTAGTGGTGGGTCGCGGCTCTGTGATCGGCTGTGTGAAAATGGTGACGTCAGTTGTTGTGTCAGCAGCGGGAGTCGGGACCTTTCCTAAAACAAAAACTAGGTTTAAGTGGTATGAACAAAAAATAGAGTATTTCTGCGGATATAGTGAAAACATCGTGAATAAATACATATGTAGATACCTAGGGAGGAGTTAGCAAGTACTGTAAAATATTATTGAGGGAGGTGCATGGTAATAATTTGGCAGGGGCGTAAAATTACTATCCATTCAAAAACTGAATGAACTGTTAGCAGCAGCAAGTTGAGCAATGTTTTATGAATGAAACAGTCAAAAACGCAAAAGTGAGTCGCGCACAATAATCATTCCTAATCTCAATTTATAAAAATTATATGTAAAATAAAATAAGAATAACAAAAATTAAACAATAAGTCACCCCCGCATAAAGTGGAAAAGTATTGTAAATTATCAACCATCAGAAGACCACCAGGTTCCACCACGAAATTGGTCGCTTCAATTACAATCTAAAATAATTTTAAAAAATTAAGCTTAAATTCAAAAAGGCACCTGACTTCAAACTTGGGGCCAATTTCTTTACCAGATTAAACGAACTAGACTTATTTTAATCCGAGGTTTTGGAATGGCAAATCGGGTTAAACGGACTAAACGAGTTAAAATAAGTCAGCGGCTTAATTTTAGTCTGACTCCATTCCAAAACTACCACTGGACTGAACGGATTTAACATGCACGCTTAACATTAGCGTGCATAGTTAAGTCCGTTTATTCCGATTAAAAAGCAGCGCGCTAAATGTTAAGTTCGTTTAAACCGGAGGTTTTGGATTAGCATTTTTCGGCCCTTGGCCGTTTAACTTTTTTATTTACACCAGCTCTGAATACCATGTGTTACCGACAACTAACGTGTTGTCAAGACTGCATAATGACAAGAGGATGACACCCTACCAGAATCTGCATCCGTAACCTTAATGGTATGTTGTTTGTCTTTCCATCATCTGTCGACCGACCAGCCAGTACGGAGGCAGATTCTGGTACGGGTGTGTTTTCAGTCGCTAATGTGCAACGCATCTACCGCACTGCCAAGCTGGCTAATGGGAAGAGTGTCATACCTACTTGGTATTAATGTAATGTCATACGAACTTGTCCCATTCGGGAAAAGCCAAGGGGTTTACCAATCACCACCCCCTCTCTAGCCCCCAGTGGATCTGTTAGACTACAAATTTGGACCATTTTCTGTTCTAACCTGAAATTCTTCGTTAATCGGTCCCTCAATGGGAACCTGAATGGGACCAGGGCTCTGACCACTGGTGTAAACCTCGCTGCAACGGTCTAGTGAATTCCCTTTGGGCTTACGCGTGCACACCCGCATATTCACCAAAGGCGTGGCGTAAAATCTGAAAATAAAATAATTTTTTATGTCGTATATATTTAAATCTTGTCGCAGAAAAGAAAGTTGAAGACGAAATTTTTGTCCGAAAACGCATTGTCTCACGCAGTAGTAAATAGCCACTTCACTTCATACAGCCGTACGAATGAAATAAAAAAAATATGCTTAATTTTTTGTTATTGTTACCATTCACTGAGTACATAATTATGCTGAAAAAATTTTTTGGTTACAGAAAATTACGGGTATAAACTGAAATATTGGATAATTACTTGTTTCAAAAAATGTAGTTAAAAAACGAAAAAAAACGCCAAAAACAGTCTCACGATGCTCTTAAATACATATAAGCTCTGCCACTGACTACAACCTTTCAATTGTAATTAGTTACTTAATAAATTAATAACAGTAATTACTCAATAAATCAACTAATCAATAATTCAATCAATACTCTAATTCCAGAGCTCCGTCGCCCGGCTGGGAGGGAATCGGATCACTCACAAACCAAATCCGACCAGATTCATCCATATTGCTGGGAGCCAAAAGGAACGGTTCCTCTAAAAAATAACGATAAAAACAAAAGTTTTCTTGTTTGTATGTAGTCCTACTTAATTCCGTGTGTGACTAATCTAATAGTTGTTTATTGCTGTCAAGATATTAATCACTTGACTTGTCTGCGATATATTTGAAATTAACAGATCCAGGTTAATATGAAGTATACTTTATTTGTTTGTCTGCATATATTTATTATTGGTAGCAGGAGCGGATCCGGAATGAAATTTTTGTCTGACGGGGGAATGACAACACAATTTTGACATTTTTAATACAATTAAGTGGAACTGTGCCTACATTAATCCGGAAAAACTCACAAATTGACTTCTGCCGACACTTAATCTGAGCAAATCTGAGCAAAACTCAAGATTAGTACTTCAGTATACTTACATATTTATTCATTATTCAGGCAAAGTTACAATATCATTATTACTCACATAAAACAAGACTTATGTAAAACTCCATACGTAAACTTTCGCATAAAGCCCGCTAATCAGCTTGTCATGAAGCCAAGTCACAGCTAGTAAGTTTCCAAGCCTTTGATTGACACCCCATTGAAATCATTACATTTGAACTGGTTCAAACCCGACCAGTCGTATTGTCAGAAGCCTGTCATCCAATCAAGCCTACTTTAGATCTGTGTCACTGATCCCTTTTGTGATTCCTACAACATGACTGATTTTTCCGCTCAATTTTCCGCAGTTTTTAGGACCGACGTTTTTGCTAGGATGTTTTTTACAGTCTGAACTTATTATGCAGTGAGACTATTTGCATGATTGATCACAAATAGTTCGTACTTGTTTGGCTAGACTAAAAAACACCGCTAACTGTTTGTACAAATAGGATACGATCTTTTGGACAAGCATAAAGACGTCTACAAAATTAACCTATATCCAAGTTCGATTCAAAATTTATCACAAATGTTGTTCAATTATGTACATTCGAAAAACAAACAATCTTAAGCACAATTAAGAGTACAGATTTTAATTTAACTTAGGTACCTGAATTAAATTAATATTAAATTTCTATTACATACATATGTAAGAAGTCTGTGTACAACACCAATTCTCAAGTTCGGTTTTTACTGCAATTTGAATTGTAAAATGACCTAATAATAATATTTTGTGAAAAACTTAATCATTCGTGAACTCTAATCTACCAAATCTAATCTACGCTAATCAACTATAACTCTTTTCTACATTTCGCATCTCTTTGGTGGCAAACATATCCTATATTTCGATCACGTCGCTTTTATCTTCCCACACTATCTGCATACCAGGCTGTTCGGAGGTTCCCATAATGAGTTCCCACCTCGCGGGGTCGGCAGCACCGCTTCCCAGAAAATACTGTAGTTTTCCATCTTCCTTCACATTTCGCCATCGACACTTGTCTCTGAAATCGCAGTCCAAATCGCTGGGACACTGCACCATTTTTTGAGGAGCTAAAATAAAAAGCACAAAAAACATCTCAAGTTCGGTGAAAGCCAGGAACCATTTTTGAGCAGCTAAAATAAGAAGCTAAACAAGTTCTTCTGCTGAGTGAGAAGCGGTTACATTGTGAGACCTGACGGCTGAGTGTCAATATTCCAGAGGAAACATCAAACGCGGCCACATCTTGTGGATATAATTTAACACTGGAATTTCGACCCACCCAAATTAACGTAGGAATTCGAGATTCCGAATATAAGATCTCAAGTTCACTTAAGGCCAAGGAAATCAGAAATTCAAACCATCCGCCGCCTTACCATAACCTGCCTGTGCCTACCTACCAAAACGGTTCGGTGCAGCAATAAATACCCATCAGCTAATCAGATTTTAGCACTCTTTTTGGTCCGCCCACAATCAAACTACCGTAATCTCGAACATATGCACCGTTGAAGCAAACGTAAAGTATGACAGTATGAGTACAAAGATTGACAAACTAAATGGTATGAGAGCAATTGAGTAGGGTTCTATAATTGTATAAAAACTGAGAATTTGCCCTAATTTAGGACAAAACTTCACGGACATTGACAACTATTCAGTATGTAGGCTTATATAAGAAAGAACAAACTTAAGACTAAACAAGTTCTTCTGCTGAGTAAAGCCCCTGCTATACTTCACAAAAATCTCGAAGCGCGTGAAAGCGCGTCAAAGCAAAGCGCGGCCTGGATTTGGAAAGCGTGGGAAGCGCTTGAAAGCAAAGCCAAGCTTGGCTTCGAAGCGAGGCCTGGATTTGATTCAAAGCGTTTAAAGCGTTCCCACGCTTTCCCATGCCAGGCTTCGCTTTGCTTCGACGCGCTTCGAAGCAGCCTCCGTTGAATTCATTTCAACTTTTGAAGCGCTTCGAAGCGCGTTAGAAATTTTTTACGTTTATTTGAAATCATATACATAGTAATGTTATTTCATGTATATTTTTATTCTTAGTACTTTTTTAGTTCTTCTACACTGTATTTTAATCCTATATTTGCTTTTTTGTATTTCAAAATATTAAACTTTGAAATTTTTAACTTATCTGTGGATAAAATCATTTTTTTAAATCAACAAAACTGATATATACCCAATGCAGACAAATTTACTGTTCATTTGCCTGAAAGCCTTTCAAACAGCAAAAAGTGGTGAATTACAGATTTTCAAGTTAAAATTTTAAAACTTATATTTTAAAAAGCGTTAATAAAAAATGTTAGATTCTCAGCAAGATTCGAACTCGAATAACTGGATTAGGAGTCCAGAGTGCTAACGGTTGCACTAATGAGAACCTGATAGAAAGAATCATAACTTAACTAATGTACACAACTTATTTGTGTGCGACAGAGCTGCAGCTTCACATGCATAATCTAAGATTTGATTAGTGAAAACTTAATTAACGCAATTTGATAAAACATTCAAGATAACATCAAATAGAGTCGTTTTGCTGATACAGTTGCTCTGATGATTAGCTCCATGACAAATTTTAGTTGTTTTATAAATGCCGTGTTTATCAGCGACCGGTTGGCTCAGTTGGTTGAGCTATGGATTCAGAATCCGAATGTTAGTGGTTCGATCCCACTCCGGCGCTTTCCGTTTTGCAGTTTGATGCGAGAATTGTGTCATGGCTGAAAAGCCAACTTGTAAGTTAGGTAGAGAGGAGATAGATAGAGTGAAGACGGGCGGTACCTGCCTTTCTAATGTTAATTAACACCAGAAAATTGACCTACCCGAAATAACATAGGAGGAGGAGAATCTGAATATAGTATATGCGCGGCCTGAGGGGGCCGCGTAAAAAAGCGATGCTGGGCTTCGCCGCTTCAAAACGATGCCAGCTTTGACTTCAATTCAAAGCGAGTCGAAGCCAAGCTTGGCTTTGCGTTGAGGCGCTTTAAAGTAAAGCCGACCGTTGGGAAGTATAGCACCGGCTTAAGAAATGGTTAAATTGAGAGGCCTGAGTGTCATTCCAGAAAAAATATTAAACGCGGCCAGTATTTGTAGATAAAAAAATGATTTGTAAAACTAAATTTCCGTACACATTTACCGCTGAGTTGCCTCAAAGCGTTTATGGTAAGCGATTACCTCCTTTTAGAGTCAAAAGCACCCAAAAATTTACAAATGAAAATTTGAAAAAATTTAGCAGCACCGAGATTTGAACTCAGATCACTGGATCGAAAGTCCATGTGCTAACGACTGGACCGTGATACCCCGAAGTAATAATGGTATTATCGACTAATACGTACCATCTGAAGCTGCCGTATGAAATTGACAAAGAACAAAACATCTCAAATACATGATTGTTGTCAAGCAAGGATTTCATATTTGAAACTACAAATCACCGCTGATCAACTTTTCTGCTTCAGTTTTGGTGGATTAGGCCTTAGCAATTTCAGTCTGTAGAAAAGAACATAGAATGTCAGAGAGAAAGGAGCGGTACCTGCCGTTCTAGTGTTAATTATTCCTGTTCGGCCACAGGGCCATTAATTATTCCGGTCTTTAATTTTGATTCTGGTATCTTTAACACAGTTCTAGCGTTAAACTGAGCCTGTGCGGAGTGTGTTTTACACGTCTTCTATCGTAGCTGTGCATCTGTCACACTAAAATGCCTTGTAGTTTCACTGTGTTGTTGAGATTGGGGCTGTTGTTGAGAAGTAATTCGAAATGCAAAGACTGCCAGCAAAATACTGCCAAAAAGTAACCAACTTAGAATCGAAACTACGACCTCATGGTTAAGAATCTATCAAACTAACCACTCGACCACACAGTTAAGTAGAGTCGCAAGACTTCACTAAAAGTACGTATATAATTGATAGGATATTATTAATAGGATATAAATTATCCTAAGCAAATCGGTAACACTAAATATAATAATCAAGATCCAAAAACAGTTATATAACTCGGCACTGGAATCCGTATTTGCAAAATTGTAAAATTTAGGACTAAATTAGCTCTTGGAAAATTTTGTGAAAGGTTGGCCCAGGTCCACCCACAGCGTTAAAATACTGGTACCTAACATATTCAACGACAACTAAACGATCTTTCTTTGTGGTCTCCGTGGCGCAGAGTACTAGCGCATTGGTTTCTTAACCAAAAGTTTGGATCGAGCGCAGCCGGAGATAAATTTTTTAAATTTTACGCAATATTCGCGAAGTCAATTAACTGCTAACTATTTGCAGCAATATCTTATTTTACGTCTTATTCCCGTATCCATTGTGCACTTTGGTCAAACTTTGTTAAAACTTATAATGGTTGCAAAAGAAGACGTTTTGTATGGAAGATAAATCAAGTAAGTAAGTTAATGCTGTAGCTGGCCCAACAGGTTCACGATGGCCTCTGGCCAATGTGCTTAAAAATAAATGCTTGATGCTTACTGAATTCTTTTGCAGCAGATTGGGCTTGTTAACATTAGAAATTCGACCTACCGAAAACTACATAGAAGAAGGAGATTCTGAATATACGAGAACCAAAGGGGCCGCGTAAAAATAAGACCGATTCCAGCGATTTATAAAATGACTAAAAAGTTTTATGTTGCCTAGTACTAAGCTTACTTACCCTAAGCCTCACATAAGCCTAAGCCCAAGCCGAAATCAAATCGAGTATGGTCAATGCTGGCACCGCAGTCATCGCGAATCTGTGAGTTGGTAAAAAATAAATAAATAAATATAAAATAAATAAAAAATAAAATAAATAAATAAATAAATAATAAATAAAAACTATACCATTTCCTGTTGTACTTACCTGGATCGTAAATTGATGCTTTTAGATCACCTCCGAAAACATCTGAAACAAACATAACAAATTCTGATAAAAATACCCTAGAATTCAATAAAAATCAAACACAAATATAAATAAATTTTTTTTATACTGTGCCATTTATGTAGCAGTTACGTAGATTGCACAATTTATGCGGTTTAATTTTTTTCTTTTATATACATATATATATATATATATATATATATATATATATATATATATATATATATATATATATATATATATATATATATATATATATATATATATATATATATATATATATATATATATATATATATATTTCATATATAATCATATATTTTTCATATATATTTCACTGTATATGAGGACAGTTTTTGTGGAAGCAAGAATGTCCGGACCGGATTTAGTCCATTTCCAATCATCTTGATTGGCTTGCTTTTCTCATGACCATAACTGCCACTCCCGTTGAGTAATATTTTGTTGACTATGCGCAATTAAAATTATTATATGCTGCCATTATATTATTTCGTTTCACCAACTAATTATTACTATTGTGGTAATGCTAGCCTACTCATTGTTCATTAGTTCTCGCAAGCCATCAGTAATCAACCATCAAAATGTCTAAGCACAACTTCGACCGCAGCATCGTTCCGGCCGATTAGCTAGAATAAGCTAGAATGTCATACTCTTCCTTATTATGTACTCTTGGTGTTCAATCGAACTTCAAGTATAACATACACAGTTTCCACCAAGCGCAGGAACACGATATCTTTCAACCCCCCTACTGGGTCTTGTCTAATAATAGCCCTTTAACAGTTCGATGTTAATGAACAGCGACAATTATGTTTTTTTCAAAATCTTTTTTTTCTTACATTCTGCCATACAGCACTGTTTGCTTCCAATTAGCTTCGTTTGTAACTAATATCCTAGCTCTGACGTTCAAACAAAACTTCATTCAAAATTAGGTAGCTTCGTTAATGACATCAGTTGAAGAACGGTTAGATTTTCGACCCAGTTTTGCGATTATGGTTCTATGGCGCCTGTTGCTAAGTTTCTGGCAAAACAAAAATCTGCGGTCACACGTGATGGAAAAAACCGTGTCTCGCCTTTACAGCATAAGATGACACAGAACCTAGAATGGACTGTCAAATAAAACTGTATGTAGGAGCTGTCAAGAGTACATAATGAGGATCAGTGAGTCAAAAGAAACGGTAGCTACTATCAAGAGTACATAATAAGGACCCGCATTATGTACTCTTGGTGTATGCAGCTCACGGTTTAAAACAGTTCTCACGTTCACGCTATATTCTGCCCAAATTCACCCTCTTAAATGAATGTGCTACAGTACTAGGTACCTCACTATCATAGGAGTTTCTTATACATTCTGTGCTCACGAAAGTCAACATAAAGCAGCAAGAGTACATAAATAGCGTTAAACACTGAAAACCAGCAGTTTCCGGTTTGCTAGTGTTCAGGTAGGCAACGTTTTGACGTCTGGCCTGCAGCAGATTATTACTTTGAAATCAAGTCGACCAAGTCAAAAAGCTGTTTTCATGAAAAGTTTGGTAGCTTTTTTCAACTTTTTCTCACTTTCTAATGGTTTCAGACACGATATCCCATGAGATTTCAGATTGACAAGCTGTAATTATAGTCTATGGGTGGTTTTCGTGGTTAACTTTAAAACTTCATTGATGTATTTTATCAAATTCTTCCTCTGAAGGCCTCCATGATATGTTAGTTTCGGAAATATGCACGGAAGGATACTTTTCCTGGTTAATCAAAAAAGTTCGCAACAGCGGAAGTTTTTTGTCGTGTTATTTTGCGAAAACAAAATTATTTTGTCTTGAAATCCAAATAATTTTTACAATCTGTTACTGTTTGTTGTTTGTTTATTGAAAATGAAATGGGTTAAAAGCTAGTTTGCTAATCAGTCAGTAAAAAAACTACTCAATTACGTTTAAGTTCAAGTGTTTAACATACTCTTCATCAAAGGTGTGGTTTCGGCGGGACAGAGACAGGGACATTTAAAACATTCAAGGTGTGTGGTTCATACAGACACTGCTTGTACATTTTATTTTTTACCTTCCCTCTAGCTATTTTCACTTCAGCAATGCAGCCAACGACACTGTGTGAGCCAATGCTTCTTATTTAAGCGGTTCACACTTAACCATACCTGAGGTTTCTATCATGCTGATTAGAAGGACAAGTAATAATTATTACCTACCATAAAACAACTAAAATTAAAAAAATTTATAAAAATATAAAAAAATCAAGCATTCATTAAACACAGCAGGAGTGCTAGCCTTAACCTAAGATAAAGGATTTCAGGCATATTTCCGAAGACGCTTCGGAGATAAAACTGTGCTAAGAAACCAGTCTCACATTCTACCTACGTCCGGTTGCCAAATTGTACAAAAATTATCAAGTTTTCAAAAAAAGAATTGCAGGTTCTGCGGATCAAATATGGGACGTCCGCGACAATCTTGAGAATGATAACCACTACAGTTTTTTTAGAACTGTAGGTCTTATTTAAAGGATGAGACATGTTTCAAGCCAGATCAAAAAATTAACCTATAAATCTCTCTTGTTTTTTCTGTCTCTTTCATTGGCTGTGTTTTTCTTAACATAAAGTTGTGTCCACAACATAAATCTACGGCTAATCAAAATGTCGATATTCATATTCAAATTCTAATTCAATTTCAATCCTAATCCTAATTCAAACTTTAATTCTAATTCTAACAGTAGCTACGCAGTAAGCTCATTAGCTATGCTTTGATGTTCCTAACAAGCTAAAGTACAGCGAACAAAAAGTTTATTGACTTTTCCATCTGAAAGTCTGTATGAGATTTCGCCTGGTAACGACTGAACTGTCTTATCTATTCTTAATGACTGCTGTTCGTTTTAAGACAAAACATTTTTTCAGTATTGTCTGAAAATTCTTTTCATACAGCTTGCCCGTGTCTTTTAAAAATTATCTTACACAATTTCATAGTGGTCCTAACGTTTTTTAGGCCAAATCGGTGGCCATGGCCACTAAAATTACGGATTTGCGAATAAAAATTTTGGGCTAGTGGCCAGCCTGGCCACTACAAAGTGAGGTTCTAAAGGAAATCACGTGTAATAAAAAAATCTAAAATTGCCCAGCTGCTGAAGACTCTCGACCCGAGACTAACGTATACACAGGTTGCTAAAGAGACAATGTCCTAAGCAAGCAGTCGTGACATACTCACTGTCATTTGAAGGTGTTCTATCAGAATAAAGTGTGCCTTCACCCGAAATTTTTGTAATACTGACGAAGTTAGATCTGAGATACTGGGGTAAGCCCCTCCCTCAGATTTCACCCATCAGGACAAGCCCCCCTCCATGGTGCTGAAAAAAGGTGCTGGAAAACTCAAAAGATGCCCCAGATCTTGCCTAAAAATGCTATAAAAACAAGCAAAAAGCGAAAAACCGCTAAAAATATCCAATTTTTGCAAAAAATTTCCAACTTTTAGGCGAAAATGTGATATTTTTGTATTAATGTCAGCTCAAGCCCCCAAAACGTCCAGACAAGCCCTTCTAAAATATGGACAAATCCGGGACAAGCTTCCCCAAAATTTGAAACAATCCGGGACAAGGCCCACCTTACTCAGACCACGTGCACTATAATGCCTCTATAATTCATTGGCTTAACATTTTGCTCATGGCATATGCAGTTACGGCAAACAGGAAGTAACTCAAAGTATAGTATGCGGACTGAAAAAATTGCCATTTTTGACATTTTGCTTTCGATTTCAAGCTTGAGAAACCATATGCTTAGGCTAATACTGTACCGAGTTTTAGTCGACACTTTTGCCTACGTAAACACACTGACAAATGCACTGAGCCAAAAGTGCACCTTCAAGCTCGTTATCTGAGGTACATAGGTCTTGGGGCAGTAATATTCGTGGCAATAAGCAAAATTGTCGAACCTAAATTTTTGAGCTAGATAGCAGCCGTCTTAAGATTGTGTTGAGTATATTACCAGTATATTGACCACCATTACCAGTTGAGAAAAACTCACAACACAAATAATGCAAAAGGTGCAACGTCGTGACTATATTTAAGGTGGTAGTTTCGAATTTGCAGTTTTTGTCGCGATTCAACAAACCAACAGCTAAATAACTTTATGAAATTTCACACACGTATGAGGCACTTTTAGGCCAACATAATGGGCAAATTATAGGCTCTTTATAATCAGTTACACTATAGTTATAACGAAAAAAGTAATGTTTTTGCCATTTTTTACATTATATTTTTATATTATTTATATTATAAAAAAATATTATAAAATGTGTAGATTCCTTTTTTGCAATTAATGATAGGCATTGTAGTTTTTGTTTTCTCAAGCCATAAAGTTTTACGAAATTCAAAAAAGTTCTGTTTTGAAGCTTAGATTTAAAGTACTGAAGCAATGTGAAGACTTATCCAAATGAACCTGTGCATGTATTGTGACACCTACAAGTAAATTTAGACTAAATTAGAATTAAAGTTAGTCAGGTTATATTCTTTCCAAAATGAAACAACGCAAAAACTTGAAAAGGTGCCAAATTTGAGATATTTCACAGCATATTTTAGACAAACTGTCAAAATTGTTAACAAATCAAATACATGTGCTTGCGGTCTATTTTTCTGTCTGTGAAGTGTAAAAAACCGCTTATAAATAGCTTCTAAAACAACCTAGTAACAGTTCATCAAAAAAGCTGCATATACGAAACTACCCCCTTAAGGACACGGCTGTACGAATTGTTCTCAAACCGAATAGGAGCCCAAACATCGATAACACACTCTTGGAAAATTTTTTAGCGCTTCTTTCAAATTGGCCACTAAATTTGCACTGGCCAATAAAACTTTAGAACTAGCTGGCCACGAAGAAAAAATAAAAAAATAAACCCTGGCGGTCAAAAACCAAACGGACACTCAAGGTCGATTTCTACTTCCAGTAGTTCGACCGGGCAGTGAGCAAAATGTCTCAACTAAATCTATAATGTCTAAGGTGCTGTTGATGGCGCGATTTTTAAATCGGTTCAAATTTAAAATCGGTTCAACTGAAAATTTGAAAAATTTCTTGGTTTCTGGTGTTAGACTCATTCTACCTAAAACTGGCTTTGTCACATACCCAGTAATTCTGCAAAAATCTCCAAGAAAACAAAAATTAACAAAAATTTAAGTAAAATGTCTCTAGAGTCCATTCAAACTTGCCGTGTTGGATTTAAAAGTCCAAGTTTTAATCTAGCATAGTTTTAGCAACCTTGATGAAGTCACATATTTACTTTGGCTACCAAACTTGAAGAACAAATGTTTCTCTTCGGCAGCTTTTTCATGCTCGAATGTTAAGGTTAAACGGACTGTCTTATTTTAGAAATCCTGTACATGATTGTCGAGTACCATGAGTTTCATATAAGAAAAGCACAAATTTTTCATTGCATTTGTTTGACACATTTTCAATTTCCAACGTTCACAAATACAAATTCTATCATATTGTTCCAAAAATTTCCAAAATGTTTAGTGTGAAATTAGTTATATAAAAAACTACAGTATTCAAAAAATTCATGCATACCTGTTTAATTAAGCATATCGTTTCATAAATTAGCCGTATTTATTTACATTACAGTAAAGGTCAATAAAAATGTAACTGCAAGTAATATTTCTTCTACTGTTTTTGAGGAAATTCGAGGATCTGAAAATTTGGGATGAAATTTAGCAGGTAAGCAACATTAGGTACTATTAAAATTTTCATAAATATACCATCATTTTTTGTGTCCATTTTTTACCCATTGGTTAGAAAACAGACCCTGAAATTGTGATTAATATGCAAAAATACCAAAAATGCTACTACAATTAATTTTTTTATAGCAATTGTATTTATTTTCCGGCAACTTATGTAGCATGACACTGTTTTTTCTGTGAAAAACAAATCCAGCATGCATATGGATAGGTTTGACTCAATAATCAATTTAGCTCTGCTCAGGACTAATGTATGCGATCTATTGACCTTGACAAATACATTCCACGTAGGCACAAATTTCCTACGAGACTTAGCAAGCTGTCAAAATCAGCCCTTTTACCTTTATAACATCAAAATAGCCATGACTTTCATGGGCTGCCTCCTTTATATGCTGAGTTACCTAACTCGTCTATTAGATGTACATTTTGTGAAATATTAATGTAGCTTATTTGCTATAATGACACAACTAACAGACATGTGGTTTTTCATGCCATGTACCTTGACCAAACTTTTATTAAGTTTAACATGATGGAAAGTTTTTTACATTGTCAAAAGCTTGAATATTCAGCTGTTATGTTTATACTGTGGATTGATCATAGCTCATAGAAAACATTTTATTAAACAAGCACGTTTTGCGAGTAAAGTTAGACTAATTTTCGACACCTAGACTTCACTGCGACATACTTAGAATCCCGAGGATATTCTTCGAATATAATACGCGGCAGCAAAACTTTTTAAAGAACACCAATACATATAATAAAGTTCGCAACGGGTCGAATTTTTTCAACCCGACCCGACCCGACCCGAGATAGATTCCCGACCCGACCCGACCCGACTTTTCGTCAAGCTGTTACAAACTCTGAAACGAAAGTTTTTCTTGTCAATTTTTTGTTATCGGTTTTTCGTGACATGTACCTTAGGTGAAAGTGAAAGCCTCCCCGAATCTCCGCTCTAGTATAGTCATTATGCCACGAGAACAGTAGCTTTGAGAAAATGGTCAAAATGGCAAAATTTACCGTCAAAATTGAGGATTTATACCCAAAAATTTGGACCCGAACGGACCCGCTCAACCCGGCCGCGGGTCGAAAAATCTCAACCCAACCCGACCCGATTGCGAACTCAACACATAACATGAGAAACAGCTACGTTGTGTTTTCGAGGTCTCTTGTTTTCCAGTTCGAGTTAAAAACTAAAATAACTATTAGCTTTTAATAATTGTAACAACCGTCTATACATTGTAAAAACAGTCTCTACATTCGGTCAAACCGTCGCTAGAGCACGGTTACCTTTTTGTACGACTTTGAATTCTTCAGGTTCTGACGTGCTTAATAACAATCTAAGAAACATTATTGTAACAGATTTTGTCAAATGATTGTTTCTGTAGGTATGCAAAATTTGCAAGCACTTGTGCAATAATCTATGCGCTGTGCTGATTTGTGCCTGTCACAACTGTGTGCTTGAAGACTTCACTGAACGATAATTGATCACAAGCCTGTACACGCCACACACAAGTATTGATTACCATTATTACTGTATGACTTGACTACGTAGCATGGCACACACTTTACTATACACACACGCACACACATTTAGCGCTTTTCTAGGACCTACCTGAATGCTAAGTTCAAACTTACACACAAAGATAAGATACATGCAAATTCAGATTTTGTATTATAGTATATACGCGGCGGCTGAGGCCGCCGCGTAAAAACATTTAAACATTTAACATTTAAACAGTTAAAAATTTAATTATGTAAAAATAATTTCAAAAATAAATAGAATTACATGGTTTAATAGATTTCTCCAGAGTTTCCTCCAGGGTTTTTTAATTTTCTAGGAATTTTCAGAACTGGGAAAGAAAAACGTCTGTCATAGTTTGAGGTATTTCTAGGTAATTAATAAAGTGTTCCAGGTTGATTTTGAGAATTTTTTAAATTTTCACAGAATATTTTTTCAAATCGTTCATGTTTTTTCCAGAGTTAATCTATGGTTTTTTTAGAATAATTTAGGGTCATGTCCCAGGCAAAAAAATTCTAAAGATAAAACTAAAAACTAATTCTAAAAATATCCTAAAAAATCATAAAAAATATTCCTATCAATAGACCTATAAGCCTGTTTGCCTTCTACACAATGGAAAACGTAAAAAACTAGTTTTAAAAACAATAAGGAAGAGCAGTGTTGTTCTGGAGAGATACGATTCGTTAAAAAATAATGAGAAAACAATTTTGGAATTACCCACTAAAATGCCATTGATAATTCAGGTTCAACTTCTGGTTCAGGTTCAACTTTTGGTTCAGGTTCAGGTTCACGTCTGTTTGTTATGTGTGCATCATGCAAACAAACGGAAGTGAACCTGAACCGGAAGTTGAACTTGAACCATCAATGAAAATCTTTTATCCGGATAAAAGTGCCCGAGGTGACACTTAACCAGATAAAAGTGTCCGGGGGACAAATTTAAAGGGAGTCACTTTTATCCATGACGGGCATTTTCCGTAAGCCGCGACACCAGCAGAGAGAAACCGCGATATATCATTCTTTTTGTTGCAGAATGAATGGGGTATTACTCATTCTAATAATGAGCAGTATAATTTTTATAATCTTCTATGTAGCTTACATTAGGTAGGCTCCATTCTAACAGCGTGTTGTACCTTCCTTTTATAATAAGATCTTTTTTAATAAGCATAAAAACTCCGGTATGGGAATTTTTTCTGTCCTTTTTAATTCACTCGTTGCTATTTTCTAAGCTTGAGACTAGACGATCAAATTATAATCTTGGGTATAAATAATGCATTTGTGAGCTAGGCTGAGCCTACTTTGCTTCAAAAAATTAGGTCAGTTTTCCGTTAAAAGTAATGTTGCACAATAGCAAAGCTGTTTTTCCGCTGTTAGCAGTCAGTTTTTGGTCTTAGAGTTTTAGTGAGTTTTAGAGTTTTTGTCTAGCTCAAAGTTTAATCCAAAATAGGATCAATCGAATTAAATTTAATCGGTATGTCCTTTCGGTAAAGTTACGACATAATCACGCCACAAGCTGATCTTGTACTACTAATGTAACTGTAAATGTAATGTAACTTTACCGATTACCGGCTGACTGTACATACGGCAGTGACTATGAATCGACCCTAATGTTAAGATTTGACCAGTAGAAGTGGAATTGACATAACTGGAATATATATAATACAAATTTCCAGAGAGCTCTGTGAACTTCAATACTTCAGAAGCAGCATATTTATTTCTGTACTCAAAACTGTCAAGTTCAATATATACATTCTATTTGACACTGCTACGATTGTCATTTATCACAGTTATACTTTAAGCTATCAGTCCCTTGAGAAATTCGGGGACAAAAAGTTATTTATGTTGTCAATGAAAAATGTGCATTTGGCACCAATATTAGAGACTCTCCTTGTGTCACGATTTTGCCATTTAAAATTCTAAATTTTCCAAACACATCCAAGTCCTACCGGTGGCAATTTAAAACAAAAATTAATTGCGGAAGTCAAATTTCATTCATTCATTTTCATACTGCCAATTAATTCTATAGCCCGGCTCATACTTGTCCTCAAGGACACAGGGATATCAACAAGGAGTTTTTTTATAAAAGATGTACATTATCTGGACAAAATTCACCGAATCGGCTTAATATCATCGTTTACGTTTCGGTTACAAAATCTAACTACATATCAATCCCATAGATGCATAATTGCTTCTATGATTTATGACTTATATTGACCTTATGAGAGTTGACCTTATTACCTTAGTTAATCTAATCCAGCTCATTAAGCAAAAGCCCTGGAGCCGGTTTCAATAAATTCATAGTGACAAATTTGGCTGCAAAATCAGGTGATTCGTAATGAAATTATATGTCAATTCATTACGAATCACCTGATTTTGCACTAACAAATCTCACAATTGTGGGCCTGTGAGTTTATTGAAACGGGGCCCTGGTGTTGATTATTTTCAGATTTGAATGATTTATTAATGCTTTTCAATTGCTGAAAAATGGCCATGCCTGACCAGTCCGAATGTGATTCGGTGAAATATCACGAAAACGGAACGGAAGACTCGAGTAGCAATTTAGTGGCAAGTTTTGACGAATTCGTTCCGCCCCCCACGCCCACGAGAAAAGAGTCGAAACGCAGGGTCAGCCAAAAGTTGATGCTTTCCACGGCAGAAATTGCCGTTTTAAAGCAAAGCTGGAAACAGACACGTCGACAGAAATATAACGAGCCCGGGTTGTCCATCACGGAAACGGTTTTGAACAAATCCGAAGAAATCACGACTATTTTCGGCTTCCGTGGCGTGAACTGGTCGAAACGGCAACTTTGCATCAATGAACACGCGACCAAACTGACTAAAGAATTAGACTGGATAATGGATAATTTGGAATACCCAAAGGTTATTTTTCTAGCTTTTTGTCAACGTTACGTTAGTGAGAGAGTGAGATATGTAGTGAGTCTTTAATTCTTTAATTTAAGATTTATTCATTCACAATTCATTAAAGATTGTATAAGCCAAATAAAAATATATATTTTTTTATTTGGTCAATAGAAAAGCGTCGGGTAAACTTAACGTTTCAAGACTTCAAGACACTTCAAGACCATACATGTATGAGGAGGGATGGGGGGTAGTGTTTGTGACCGGCCGCGTAAACCGCCGGCCAAAAAATGCGGCCGGTCCAAACACTCATGGTGGGACCCATCCCCGTCCAAATCAAAGAAAGACACAAAAATTTAGGCAAAAATGAGCAAAAATGGCACTGTTTTGAAAAATTGTAAATAATTTTGCAAAATTTAGGGTATTTCGCTCAATCCGGGGGTCCCAAAATTTGGTCGGAGAGTGCCCCCACCTCAAAAAAAATTGTGATCCCGTCATATTTATGTTCAAGACAATCTTGGGAACTTAGAATAAAACAAGTTTTCAGTTGATAGTTGTGTCGTGTTGTCACTTTCTTGTTACCGTTCGCCAACTTTCTGTAAGGTTTAATAGTTCGAATTTTTTCATGTTTTGCAGAAATTGCAAGCTCATTTGGAAAACTTGGGTCTCCAGCACTCGGCCTTTCGAAGCGATATGATCGAGCCCAAACACTGGAATTTGTTTGGCGAAGTTTTGATGGAAGAAGGACTGAAATTTCGTTCCGCATATCGAAAACTTAGCAGCGCTTCGCGTCTCGAAGCTTGGGCCCGTCTGGTGCTATTCATAATCGAGTGTATTTCCACTGGATACAAAAATTCGCGAAATACCATGGTAAAATTACCCCCAATTTCGCCCACGCAAACGGGGAGCGAAAAAAACAGCGCTCAAATACCCGACCTCTACTTGTTACAGAGTCCCGAAAATGTGACTGGCAAAAAACCGCTGCGAAAAGTCGCTTCTACCGGACCGCCGCCCCGAAGTTCTGACCAAGATGACAAGGGACGAAAATTGTCTCTCAATAATCGAATGGTCAGATCAGCCAACGTTTCGCCGGAGCTAGCCCCCTCTTCCCCCATAAGTCGCAGCTCCCAGCTAACCCTTCCCACCCTCACCCACCATTTACTGGCTCTATCCTGTGAAAACCTCAACCAAGACGATCCCAAAATTTCGTCCCCAACTTCGGTCGATTGCCGCCAATCGATTAGTCCGAAATCGCTCCGCCGACTGTCCACTTTTGACGACGATGAAATTGATTATCGACATTATCGTAAAAAATCCTCTCATTCAGCTTTTAGATATTGATTTTTAGGTAGTTTTGGCTTTATTTTACATACGAATGGTACCGTACTGCAAGCCGTTTCTTTTGACACAAGGTACAATTACCTACTGCAAGCATGAAATAAAATTCGTTGGTTGGATATGGGACACTTTTTGTCAAAACTGCTTGCAAATTATCAACTTGTACAAAACAATTTCGTTGGCAAAAAACTATTAAATTACGTTCTATATTTACCCCACATTTTGACAGAGTTAAGCATGCGTTAAGTTGACGAGCTTGCAGTACAAAAGTTTGCTTGCAGACGAACCGGTCTGGTTTGTCGAGCGAAATCCTAATTTTTTTAAGATACAGATGCAAATTAAATCTTTGTTTTTCGTGTACGAATTTTATTTCTACATATTGATTTGATAGACTCTAAGTTTGAGTTTGAGTTCGCACTCTTATAGTTCGCAGTTTTAGAGTTTAGAGTTTGCACTAAGCAAAGCCAAAACTCTACACAATACCTATTTGCGCTAGAGAAATACCTAAAACATGTGCGTACAGCCAACGTAGGTAAATAACTCCTGCCACTCTGATCTTATTTCTTTTAAATATCGGGTGAGAACCAGCATTACATACAGTACCGACCAAATTACTTGCCACACTCAAACGGAGTCAAAACGGAGTGGAAGTCCAAGTATTAGTATGCCTAGAATGTCAACAGAATACATAGGCTCAAGTAAACACAATTCGTAACTTACTTTGTAGATTATTGTTGAGAAAATTTAAGATCAATTTTTCGCCGGCATTGCCACTTTTTGGTAACCATCGCAAAATCCTCATAATATTTTTCACCAAATTCTTGTTGTTGTTATTCTGACTGCTCGAACTTCCGCCGCTCCCACCGCCGCCGCCACAGCCGTCGCCTGAAACAAAAATGAACTTTTTAGCAACACATATCTAGTATATATCTACGGGACATACATACATATGCAGTTTTGATCGTTTTAATCCCGGTTTATACTTTGTCCTTAAGAACGTCATAGGGACAGGGGCATATTTATGTTAGCTAAGCATTGACACACAATAGTTTCGTTTAAATTTTTGCAAACAGGCTGGACTTCAACAATACCTACTTCATTCCCCATGAAAAAATTGGGTCATTTGGCCAGGTAGTTAACCTAGAATTGCTTAAGGACAAAACAATAGGGACAAGGACAAGGACGAGTATGAACCGGGCTTTAGTGATTTTTATTAAGCATATTACTGACAATTTCTTCATACGTGGAGGCTGCAGGAATAATCAGTGTCGATCTATCTATAACTAGAAATGTGATACTGTTTAGACATATTAAAATAGCCGTATAATTGCAAAAAAAGTCAATCCCCCAGTGTCATTCAATCAAATTTATGAATTTATAGGCGACAGATTATTTTCTAATTTTTTATGGGGGGTACAGGATATAACGGTGGGTGAGCTTTTGGCCAGTCCAATCTGGGTCAACACCAAGCTCCCCCTTCTATATTCAACTAAACAAATATCTCCAAGGCACAAAACAGCTAAATAGTTAGCCTAAATAAGCGAGTTGACCATCATAGTTATGTAGACCGAAATTCAGCCTCAGTTCGGTAATTCAGTCTATAAAGCCTGTTTCACACGAGGTGGATTTTCAAGGGGATCCCCAGCGGGATCCCCAAGGGGATCCCCTTTTGTTCACAAGGGGATCCCCATGGGGATCCTCTTGGTGACACAAGGGGACGCGTGGGAATGCAGGGGGATCCCCAGGGGGATCCCCTTGGGGACGCATGGGGACGCAAGGGGATCCCCAGGGGCATACATGTAACGGGGTCAAAATTTTGGGGGGGCCTCTCCGGCCAAATTTTGGGGACCCTCCCCCCCCAGATCGACCAAAAATACCCTAAATTTTGCAAAATTTTCTAAAAAATTGGCCAAAAAAAGCCATTTTTTTCTAAATTTTGCCCAAATTTTGGAGACCCTCCCCCCCGGGTCCTCGATTTGGGGGGGGTCCCCCCATCATCCCCCCCCCTCATACATGTATGCCCAGGGGGATTGCCCTGGGGGTCCCCATGGTGAATTTGCTTATCGCTCTCCGAGCACTTTTTCAAGGGGATCCACATGTAGTAGCCAATCAAATAGTCACGTGAGTCATATAATTTCACTTTATAAGCGTTTTTCCTGTTGTGCCACAGCACAATAGGTCTTTAATTTTGATTCTGGCGTTATGACACTAAACTGTGCAAGATTTGCGTCTGTCTGCGTGTTAAACGTCAGCTCATATGTGTATGTGCGTGTGCCACCTAGAATTTCAGTGTATTCGTTGCTTAATCCTATTCAGCTACAGTACCAATCAAAAATAGAGTCTGATGCTCGTACGAGCACGAGCACTTGGTGACGTCATGTTCGCAGAATTGAGGTGCGCGCGAGCACTGCTCCAATTTCACTGACATTAACTTGGCAGGCAACAGCCAACAGCTGACTTGCATTCGTGTCACAATTTATATAAGCCTCAATTAAAATAAGCTTGAAATGTAAAAAACACTGATATCACAGAGATACTTTTAACAAGTAAATTAATCGAATTTTTGGCCGTTTTGTAATATTCGCTATTTCGTTTATATATTGCAAAGTTGATAAAAGTAGCTATTAATTGCTATGCCGCTTTCCCTTTGTACTTTGAACTTAGTAGGTAGCCAAAGCATTTTGCGGTCATTCTCAGCTCCAATTTATCGCAAAGGTCAGGTTTTGACCTCAGCTTTCAATATGACACACCAACTTTGTTCAAGGGGCCAACTAGATTTGAGTTAAATCAATATTTTTGATTATACGGTGCATAACACCTATTACAAGCCTAACATAATACCTTTGTCTTTGAGTATAATTTATGATTTCAGTTTGATGAAAAATACTTGTGGGCAAAAATCAATTTTTATCAGGATGCTACGCTGAATGCCCCCGTTGCAGCGAATTATTTCTAAGGGGAAATATAACTCTCTAGAAATATTGAGAAAACCAAAATTTGCGTTTATTCGCTGAAAACTTTTCTTCCTCCTCTCAGTAAAGCCTCAAGAAAGAAAATGTTACAAAAGAACGTGGCTTAACGCTAACGTAAACGTGAATTAACATGTCCCAAATTAGCCTTCATGAACGTATTTTTGCGTTGGGCGAAAAAGGTTCCAGTTACGCTGAGGGTGAAAAGGGGTTAATAATTAAAAATTAATATACACAACATACTTGAAATTTAAGTTCTTTTTAAATGTTAAGTTATATTGTTCAATTAATCTTTATTCTCTAACGTATCCGTACGATACAAATAATTTATCACTTTATTCACAAATTGAGCTCGTTTGTGAGCACCCCTTTATCACGAAGTGACACGAATTCAAGTCAGCTGTTGGCTGTTGGCTGCCAAGTTAATGTCAGTGAAATTGGACTGCTTTCGAGCAGTGCTCGCGCGCACCTCAATTTCTGCGAGCATGACGTCACCAATAGAGTTCCTTCCTTAAGAAAATTTGGGCGGGCCGGTGGTGGGCCGGGCCGCGGGACGGGCCGCGGGCCGGGCTGGGCCGGTGGTGGGCCGGGCCGCGGGCCGGGCCAAGTTCAAAAAAAGCCAAATTTTTCCAAAAAAGCCAAAACTTTCGAAAAACACTACTAAAGCAAATTCAAACACATAAATACTCATATGACAATACGGCAGAGTATTTACGTGCAAACTAAATGGCACAAGCATAGAAACAAACTACATAAAATATCAATTACGTTAGTGAATTTAGGTTTGCATAAAATCACCTTGAATTTAAGGTTGCATATAGCAAACCTTGCTTAGAAAAACATCACAAGTTTGTGTCTGCTGAACCATATTTTAAGACTAGTACAGGTGAAATTACAAATTACATTACAAATTCAGAAATTTATTGAAAATTCAATTCAAATGTACATAGGTACATAGGCTCAGGGAAAAGCTACTTTGTTAGATAGTAATAGACTAGTTATACAATTTTCAGCCTTTTTGGCAGTTTTTTGTGCAATTTGGTGGAATTCACAATTTTATTACAGGCCGGCCCACCACCGGCCCGGGCCGCGGGCCGAAAATTTTGGCGGGTCGGGCCGGGCCGGGCCGACCCCTCAAAAAACCGGGCCGGGCTGGCCGGGCTGGCCCGGCCCGGGCCCGGCCCGCGGCCCGCCACCGGCCCGCGAAGGAACTCTAGCACCAAGTGCTCGTGCGCGTACGAGCATCAGACTCTATTTTTGACTGGTACTGTACAGCTTACCTGAAGTGAATCGACTGTTCTGCTTATAAGACCGAAATGTCGGGTCGAAAATTTTCAAAAAGGAGCTGCCGGAGTGGATTCGAACCACCAACCTTCCGATTACGGATCGGATGCCCTACCAACTGAGCTAACCAGCCACATAAAAACAAGTGATGTGAAGCAGTATCAAGTAAAATGCAAAACAGAGCTACTCAAGTGTCAGTCTGAACTGAACATAAAAACGGCAATTAGAGCTTCAATATAAATTGAAATAAAATTAAATTCAAACGAGAATCTCATATACCGTGGGTGGTTACCAACATATTTAATGGTTCTGTGTCTCTTGGAAAAGTGCTGGTGATTAGTTCGCGTGACTAGTCATTAACGGTTCACCTCGGGAACGTCTGACATAAAACTTATATTGAAGTAAGAATTTCGACGTTTTTGTATGAGTGTAATCTAGGTATTTGTACGTTTAAGTACATTTTAAACAGATACTTTAATTGGCGGAATTTTGTATTTCGTGCAAAATGTAGTCACTCGATTGTCATTCAATACACTGCACTTATCACTCAGTAAAAGATCTCGTTCGTACATAATTTGATGTAGGGGGAAACGGGGTAATGTGGGACAGTAAAATGTGCGCATTATTAATTTCACTTTAACGTATTATAACTTGAGTAATACAATATCAAAAGTTATGTAAAAATGGTCAACATGTAGATAAAACTACGTTCTATAGATTAGAAATATTTTATAACATTTTTAAACTGCTTTTAAAATAGCTTTAACTGATTAATCTTAATCATAGCATTTTGGCTAAAAACAGGGTTGAGTGGGCCAAAATTAAAGCAATAGTGGGTCACATTTGGCTAATCTGGGTCTATAATATACACGTGCTTAGACGACACTAAAACTGAACCACGCCCTCAGTTTTAAAGTTGCTTAGATTGATAATAGATGATAAATATCAGCTAGTTGATTATTATTATTGAACACAATTTTACGGCAGTTTTTATGACTTTGGTAGGCTGTAACTAAAAAAAACAATCAACCTTTTCACTCAATTCGAAAAAGGTATAGGGCAAATTTATTTGGCTACTGTCCAATAAGCTTTTCTCGCATTCTTATGAATGGAACAGGATATTGGTTACTTCAACTGAAATCACTCATTGTGCTCAGAAATGACGGATTTTTAAAAAATTTTCCACACACATTAGCCAAAAATCAAGAAAATCCGATATTTACCAAACTATTGTCGGCAAAATCAAAACCACCAGTTTAGCAAACTTTCTTTTGACATACTTGAATAGCCCATAAAACGAGCATTAAGTTGATATAAATTTAACAGCCTTATGTCAATGAGATTTTTACGCAAGGGCCACCAAAATAAGCTCACAAATGACCAATCCTTAAAGATTAATGTCCAGCAAAGTTAGTGAGTGTTGATAATTAATCAGTATCTGAGCAGCTGAATGCAAAATTGTCAAAAATATTTGCTCAAAAGGCAGATGTAGGACCTACCTAAAAGTGTGTTCAAACGTTTTACATTAATTTTGCTTCGTATACAGCCCATAACCGATTTTCTTTCACATGACCCACATTACCCTGTGACCCACATTGCCACAAACCCC